>KI423382.1:3884-18986 GCA_000473375.1 Anopheles culicifacies
TGGGTCATATTAGTTTTTTACCAAGTCTTCTACCCTCAACAACCGCACAATCCGGGTTGGACGCCGTATCAAACTCTCCCAACCGTACTCCAACACTATCGAGAAGGAAACACGTAGGTCTAAAAGGAGTACTACTAACTACCTTAAGCAGTACTCACATTTGATACGAAGTTCTTGGCAAGGAAACACACTGCGCCGCCGTTAAAGCATACCTCCGTGTGATGAGAGTGGCTTGGCACAGTACACGCCGCTGCCCGGTCCCGATCTGCTGATACTCGATCACACCCAACCACGGATAGCCTTGGAAAACTGGTTTCGCGTCTTCCGGTGTGGATGGGTAGCTGTTCACACCGCACACATCCAACGCCAGCAAACGTTGGTTGTCGATGACGGGCTTCGAATACGGATTGCTCTGGGTACCGCTCGTGTAACGATTAATCCAGTCAAGGTACGTGGCCACATCGCTGAAACCAGCAAAATCTGCCGACTGACAATTCTGGCCACTGAACGAAACGATCCCCCGTATGTACCAACGGTTCTCTATTTCGAAATACATCCCTCCACCGCTATCACCGCCACATACCGTTGTTCCTGTCCGAAAAGAGTTCCAAAATAAGGGCACGTCTGCTTTCCACCGGTAAGTACTTACCATTGCGAAATCCAGCACAAAAGATATTCCGCGACAGGACACGACCGAAAAGGTTGCGATTGCTTTCGAGACACGTTTGAGTGTCGACGATCGGCATGTACGCCACACGTAACCGATCGGACACCTCACCGATTTCGGTGATACCGAAACCAACCACGGAACCGACGCGTCCTATCAGCAGTCCAATGTCTACCTTCGTACGTTCCCACAAACATACCGGCTGTACGTAATCCGTAAACTTGATGTTCGTCGCTAACTTGATCAGGGCAATGTCGTGCCGCACCAGGGCAGCACTGTATTCTTCGTGCACGATGATCCGATCGGCCTGATGTTCCTGAGTATGACTCTCGGCTGCGTAGAGATATATACGACCAACCTGCACCGAGAGCCGGTCCACCGAGATGACACCGTTGTTAAGCTGTACACAATGTGCCGCTGTCCCAATGAGAGAGAGAGTTATTTGTATTGGACATAAACATTACGACATTGCGCACAGTCGCATATATCTACCGGTTAGAATGGTGTTTTGATTGATGATGGCACCACCACACTGGTACAGAAACGAGCGCTCGATCCGATGGAAGATGGCTGCATGCCATGGCCATTGGCCCGAGATAGCATCCTCACCGCCCAAGATCAGCTTCGCATAGTCCAACTTACGCTCGCCACATCCTTGCCCCCGGACCGAATGCACCGTCAACAATGCCACACCTAAAACAACACACCACAACTTCGTCATGGCAAACGATCACCAACTGGATGGAATGATCGCACGTTACTGACACGCCACTTTTAGCCTAAACTGTGTGGAAGATATCAAGAATTTGGCGATATTTTGCGTAACAAACCTGTTTCGGACGGTTATTTCCCATCGTGTGAGTGTTTGTCTGGTGAGGTAGACTTGGAAGGTGTCATATTAGAACCGGCTTTACAACCAATGATATCGAGAATTCCCGTTCAGAACGTTGATCTTGCGTTCTATCGAGATAGAGAGCGAGAGTGTTATCCGATTCCAATCACATAATTAGCTCTTCCTTTCGACTTTTACGCACAGGTCGGAATCAATCCAGCCTATCAGGTGCCGGAGTTGGAATATGCACTCAAGAAGGTTGGCGTTCGGGCGCTCGTTGCTGCAGAGGGCTATCGCCAACAAAACTACTACGGCATGGTATCCCATATCGCGCCAGAACTTGCCTCGTCGAGACCGGGCGAATTGAAGAGTAAGTCGCTACCAAATCTGTCCACCATCATCATCAACAGTGAGAAGAGTTTGCCGTAAGTATTGGGATGTAAACAATCTCCCCCCAGAAAAATATTTAATCCGAACTCGATCTTTCATCTCAGTGGAGCAATCAAATTCAGTGAGCTGTTCGAGCTACCATCGGAACAGAGCATCAGCAAGATCGAGAGCATGCAGTCCAAAGTCACACCCGACAGTGGCGTCAATCTACAGTTCACCTCAGGCACCACGGGACAACCGAAGGCGGCATTGATGTCTCACTTCGGTTTCGTGAACAATGGACTCCACATCGGCAATCGTAACGAGCTGGACCAGAAGGAGCATCGATTGTGCGTGCAGGTGCCACTATTCCACGCGTTCGGTATGGTTATTGCAGTGATGGCGGCACTTTCGTACGGTTCCACACTAGTCTTACCAACAGCAGGCTTCAAGGCGGCCGATTCCCTAGCTGCCATTGTACGGGAGAGGTATAAAGATAAGGAATTTTGCATCAGACCATAAGACGAATTCATTTTTACTGTCCTCTACATCCTTTCCAGATGCTCCATTATTCTTGGAACACCGACTATGTACGTGGATCTAGTAAGACGTATCGTGGAAAGTGGAGCTAAGCTGGAAACACCTGAGATCGCCGTTACCGGTGGAGCGACCTGCTCTCCGAAGCTGTTCGCCGACATTAAACACACGCTCGGAGTGAGGAAGGTGAAAACGGTTTTCGGAATGACCGAAACGACGGCCGTTATCTTCCAGGCTCTGTTCGACGAGAGTCCGGAAGATGTGCAGCAAACTGTCGGTCACATTACGGACCACTACGAGGCGAAGGTGATCGATCAGGATGGTCATATCGTACCGTTCGGGACGGCTGGAGAGCTGTGCGTCCGTGGATATGGTACCATGCTCGGTTACTGGGAAGATGAGAAGAAGACGAAGGAAACGATCGGTGCCGATCGGTGGCTACGAACAGGTGATCAGTTCATACTGCGCGAGGATGGGTACGGGAAGATTGTGGGTCGACTAAAGGACGTCGTTATTCGTGGTGGGGAGAACATTTACCCAAAGGAGGTGGAGGACTATCTCAACACTTACCCAAAGATTCTGGAAGCGCACTGTATCGGTGTGCCGGACGAGCGTACGGGTGAGGAGTTGTGTGCGTATGTGCGACTAAAGGACTCATCCGATACGATCGATCGGGAGGAGATAAAGCGTTACTGTGAGGGGAAGCTAGCTTACTACAAGATACCGAAGTATGTGCGGATCTTAAACGATCTGCCAAAGACGACATCGGGTAAGGTGCAAAAGTTTAAGCTGGCACAACTTTTTGCTTCGGAACGGTAACAAGCACACTCCAATGGAAGACTTTATAATGTGTTTGTGGCACATTGATGCAAGTCGATTGTTTTGATCACAATACACTGTTGGTGTTTTGGAATGCGGTGAACCAATTAATAATCCTTCAAAAATTCTCTAATGTAAATAAAACTTTCAGCACACCTTTTCCTGTTTTAACTTTCTTAAAAATGTTTCCTCTAAAACGAAAAACTATTTAATTACGGATCTAATTTTTCTTAATGAATGTCTATTCATAATTTAATTAATTATTAAAAACTTGAATTAGAACACTTTTATTTCAAAACATAATGAACCAATATCTTAAAATGAATTAATTTATTTGCCGCAGCGACCATGTGGCGAGGTGTTTTTTTTAAATTACCAACTGTCTTGAAAAGTTTCACGAAATATTTCATTCAAATGCATGCGCAAGTATGAAATATTGTATACAAGCTATACGTTCGTCGCTGCTTGCAGATCAGCTCGTTTGCTGTTTTCCTTCTGTATTTAAATGCTGATAAAAAGCTTCATACCATTAATTACGCCTTGTTTTCGGACATTGATTAACTCAAAAATTCAACAACCAACCAAATTCATTGCAATATGCATTACAGTTTGCATTAATCTGTATTTTAAACTCAGTGGATCACCAGCATTTGCTTTGCTTGCACGTTAGCTCTTATACTCTCTTTCTGTGTACCATGTATTCCATTTCAACACAATCACATTAACACTCAGCTTTGGATTAAATTATCGCTTGTTTTGCCATAGAATCTGAGTAGTAGATAATGTATACAATAGCGTTTCTTATTTCGGGAAAGAGTTTATGCTCTCTATATATATGTATATGTACCGCAGCATGGTTGTTGTTTCACCACCATACCACCTTCAACTCCAGTCACCACGTAATTGAAGTAGCGAGAACACTCTCGTAATGTTGTGTATGTGTTTTAAGATTATTGTTGTTATCATTTCTCCAATTAAATTCTGCCCTTCACGTACGTTTCTAAAGAGAAATTCTATTTAAAGAACACTATTTCTTGCCAATTTTTCCAATCGAAAGTTGGAGTTTCGTCGCAAGAAAGCAGACGCAATTTCAAACACTCCATCCCCATTGCTCGACTGACCATCGGTTTCCTCGTATGGGTTTCAAACTATTACTTTGCTCTACTTTCTTCCTCTCTCCCACACTTACATACAGTAATCATGTTTACAAACTTTTATATTATAACTATCAGCAACATGAACTGTGCTAATTTTTAATTCGATCCATATCCGATCGGACAAATCGTTCCAAAATCTACGCGAACTCAACGATCGAAGCATACCCCGAGGCAGCCCGATCACGTTCGTTCAAAGACAACTCGCAACGCCTGTGTGTTTCGATATTGAACCGCTAGGACGCTTTCCTATCGCATCGAATGAAACAGTTGTTGAAGTTGCCACAAATTTTACAAACAACATAACAGCATAACAAGAATAAGGGGATAGAAACATATACATAAAGCGGCAAATACCAAAAATCCCACCGATATCAATTTCACCACACTATCGTTCGATTCTATCAGATTAATAGTAAGAAGAAAAAGATTACCAACAATGCTTTCTTTTGATTTATACGCTACTATACACCTAAGCTATGGTCCAGAAAATAATAATCGCTCCATCCTAACACACTTCACACACCAATCGACCAATAGCGTTAGCATCATATTTTACACACATTTCAAATGGTACAGCTTCGCGTTTGCTTTCCTTTTCCTCAACCCCATTAACGACAGTTTCTATCCAGACAGCGACAATGTTCATCGAACTACGGGCCAATGCAATGCCGTATTCATGGTGGCAACGGAGATAGGGCAGAATACATCCAAATGAAGAAAAAACAAAACGAAAAACAAAACAACCATTTCATTGCGATTATTGTATCTCTTATTTTCTTGTTTAAATATTCGCTCGCCACTTCTCTGTCAATTATGTTTGTGTTACTAAGTTGTGTGTATCGTGTTGGGTGTGAGTTTGCTTGCTTTCTTTGCACAGGAATCTAAAGGAGGTGCGCTAATTCTATTAACGACAATTAAAGACGATTGGTATTACATAAACACGGATAGAACAGACTTACACGCTAAAATTAAACAACTAATAAGCAACTGGAGCAACTCTAGAAGTCAGTGTGAGAACCGAAGTACCTAGTATCTTAAGAAGCCTAAATATATGCTCTTTTAACGCAGGAATCCATCTGGAGGGCCCCACTACTCCTGTACACCAAACGGTGACAGTGCTCGTAGGTGATAAGGATGCGGCACTGGTGGAAGTGGGAAGTGGTGAAGTTTTTGGGGGACACATAATTCTTTAAGAAGACTCGTACAAATCCCCACCTAAACACGCACAAGATACTACAGAATGGCCAATGTGGAACATACTGGAACATCCTTATCCGACCCTGCCCTTTCTCCTCCGTATTGGAACACGGAAACTCCGGTTGCCTACGAGCACTGTCACTTAGAAACTGTCGTCGTCATGTCATACGTTCGATTCCGAACCTGGATCACCATCTTCCGACCAGCTGACCTCCATTGGAGTATTGTTCCCATCCGTACCGCCATTCTCACCGTTCAGGCTGGCCACAATCTTCTTCATGAGTGCGTCCTCAAGCGAAATGTTCGAATGACGCCGTCTGTGCTGTGAAGGATGTTCCTCCGAAGAATTTGCCTCGCCTTCGACCGTGTCATCGTCATTGTTCATCCGATCACTGCTTCGCTTACCACTGTGAAGTGGGCTATTGTCGTGGCTGCTATTGCTACTGCCGGTGGCGGACGATAAACTGCCTTCCGAAATACACGACGAGGACGATGCAGACGATGTAGATAACGCTTCATCGTCCGAGTTGGAACCGGATACGAGTGCCTCGCCAGCACCTTCTTTCGGTATAGTCCCACCAGCGAGATTTCCTTTACGAGTGAACTCCCGTCGCTTTTCCCGAGCCGTCAATCCACTCCCGGTCGCTTTTGCTGATGCGCTTCCACCCGTCAGTGCCGTTGTGTCACAGGTAATGAGGCCACGGTTTTCTTTGCTCTTCTTGAAGTTTGGAGTTTTGTCGCGATGAAAGATTTCAACCGGAGGATTAGCGATGTCTTCGGCGTTCATTTTCGGACACCGGGCAAACGGGCTTTCTGGTTCGCTCAAAAATTCCGTCTCCTCTAGGAACAAGTCTTTCGCTCGATGCATCTGGTGTTGATGCTGTTCGGAAAACGGTTTCCCCGAACCAGACCCAACCAGATCCATGTCCTCGGTCAGGTATCGCTTGTGAGCATATGGCGAACTACTGTAAAGGGGCTGTTCCTTCCATGATCCCGGCATATCCGTCATTCGCAATGGTTTGCACGGAACACCCGACACACCCGGACAGGGTGAGGCCGATGCACCGGAGTTCGATCGCACTATCTTCTTTGGCGGTTCCGTCGCCTTAATGCTGACCGATTTTGAACGCAACCGGTGACTGTTGGCAGGACTGCCCGAATGTGGTGGCTTAACAGAAGACATATCGCTAGAGTGCTGTTTCAAAATGGATGCCGCTGAGCTGGACTGTTGAATACCAGTATGGCGTTCACCCATCATCGACCCATTTGCCGTTTGATTTAGTCCGGAACATTTTGGCCGCTTTGCTACCGAGTCGTAAGCTGCACTCGAGCGGAACGAACCGGCTCGGCGAACCATACGAGAGGCCGAAACCTCTGGCGGTTCATCGTCGATCTCTAGCACCCACGATACGGAGTCACTTTTCTCTACCATTCCCTTGATAACTGGCGACGTCGGCGGGGAAATGTCATCCATGTCAAAGAACCGGTCCGAGCAGCTCGATCGTGATTGATTATGGCTCAGCTGATGATGGTGATGGGCCGAAGCCGACTGATCCAAACTCGATTTGGTAGCATTCATCATGAAACTCGAATTTTCATGGTAACTCTTAGACAGCTCGGCGTATGCAAGCGTGAACTTTTCAGAGTTTTGTTTTAGACGCCACTGTAACTCCTCGTTGTGCAGCGACAACCGGCTCTTGATTTTGGTTTCCTGATTCAGGTTGTCCTGCAAATGCTTCAACTTTTGCTGCAGCTCCCTGAAACGTAGGAAAATGGAAACAACAATGTATTAGTAGTAAAGATAGAAAACCTGTAGAGTGGGTTAATCATTTAGATTACTTACTTCTCTTCCTCTGTTTTGGTCTTTAGCTGCACCTCAAGATCCTCTATGCGTGATTCGAGGGCTGATATTTTCGTCAGTGCTCCAGGTAACTCTTTAGCATCCCGTTCGTACTCCTGCGTCTGTTTGCGAAGTTCGGATATTTCCCGTTGCTTCAGGTCGAGCACGCACCGCAAACTGTCCACCTCATCCTGCAGCACTTGAAGGTGATTAATGCTGCCGGACGATCGGTTCAGCTGTAGTGGGTTGGCCGCATAACCCGACAGGTTCAGGTTGCTACCAGCACTACCAACCGCACCATTTTGGCTAACTGGTTCCACTGGCCCGTTACGGCTTTGTCGCAGAACAACACACTCGTCCTTTGTGATCGTGAGCTTTTCCTCCAGTTCACGCTCTTTTCGCTCAGTTTCCCGACGAATTCGCTCCAGATCACGGTTCAGTCCGTTGATCTGTTCTGTTAGGTCACGTTCGCGCATCGCCGCAGCCTGTAGCCGTTCGCTGAACGCCAACTCGCTCGAATGAACCTTATCGCGCAGTTCGTTTTCGGTACAGCTAAGAGCGTTGATTCGCTGCAGTAAATCCAGTTCCCGAGCACGGGAGCTTTCGAGTTGCTTCTCATGTTCGGCTAATTTTGCCTCGTAATCATCGATCCGCGACAACAACTCACGGCTGTGGGATTCTTTCTCAAGAAGTTGAGCTTCTAGAGCGGCAATTCGATCATCTGCACTGCGTTGCTGTTCACTCAGACAGGTTTCAACTGGAAATATAATGTGATTAGTTATGACCATCATTTCACAGTTTTTCACAATTTTTATCTTACCCCTGCTTAGTTCACAGCGGTGCAGTTGCTGTAGCTCTGTTTCCCGTTCTGTCGTTTCCAGAAGCTGCTGCTTCAGTGTCTGACTATTGGTGCGCTCCTCATCGAGTATGGACTTTGTTTCCAGCAGATCAGCGGTAGTCTTCTGGTGTGCCTTCTTGATTGTGGGACAGGAAAAGGCATCCAACTGAAACGATAGAAAGCGAACAAGATAAGAATTAATTTAATCACGTTATTGCACATTAACACTTTGCTGATATAAGGGGACGACGCACCAGAAAGAAATGAAACCTTCGAAACATCTCACACAAACTCTACATCAGTACGATTTTTTTCCTGCGATCAGATCGACGACCAAATCAACAATAATCGTTCAGACTCAAGCTGCTGGTGCCCACACAATCACACTCGAACAAAATACTTCATTTTTGCAATGTATTATGCCATGGGTGTAGAGACACAAGCAGTTCTCCCGTTCCGCCTGATTAAGCAGGTCTTGTTACACGCGCTGAAGGTACGCGTTGCAAACGATCATCGTTACCTGGCATTACGAATCAGCTTATAGGAAACCGTTGAGATCAAATCCATCTCTTCCTGCAAGCAATGTTATCTACTGCTGGCCATACGGAACGTACACTGCAAGATGATCCCATAAGAAATGGGAAAGTTTGCAGGTGGTACGACTGCTACCTGCAAAGGATTACCCAAAACCATATAAAAATGTGCGAAATAAGCGTTTGATTTCCAATGATGATAATCCATCCCAAAAACACCATTCCTTTTTTTTTGTTTTGTTTTTTACTTTCTTCTCTGCACAGGTATCCTATGCTTCAGGATAATACGTAGCCACCCGTGATGGAACCTTGAAATAACCTTTTGAGAGGATATGAATAAATTTGCATGCCTTTTCACCGAGCACCATATGGTCACTTTATAACCACCAGCAAAATACCATGGATGGTTTTCAACACAAAACAGTCTTTTCACGAGGATATTCTTTAGAGGTGGAACATTTGCATCCCAGACATTACTTATTCTGTGTTATCACACTTACCACAATTAAATCGTACTCAATCATTTTGAGTCCCTCACAATCGAAGAACCAATGCACACGTGGACCAACTACCTAAACTCCACCAATCACTAGTTCCACAAAACGATGGGAGGCTCTTAACAAGTAGCACCAAAGCTGCTGCCTCCTCTGCACTGATTACTACACTGAACCTCACAAGCACATTGCACGAATTATACTTTTGTTTCTGGTCCCACAGCAAAACGAGTTGCCAGTTCTTAACCAAATATTCCTCACGACACAAGCTGAGTTCGCACCAATGTATCCGAACTCTGCAATGGTTCAACCGATACTGATCCTGCTCACCATGTCGATCTACCAAAGACAGTTCCAGCTCAACTGTTAGGATGGTGATGACTACCCCCGACAGTGAGGATGTTGCCTCCTAGTATGAGAAGTTCCGTTCTGCTACCTGTTTATTACCCTGAACGCATGCCCTGCTAGACTGCATACCTCTCTTTCTGTTCCTTGCCTCTAAAACATGGCCTGTTCAGACATCTCGTCAGGCCAAATAGACAAAACAATAAAAAAAACCTTCCAAGGTATACTGGAAATGCAGATTTTCGTCCTGGAGTACAGGTACGTTCTTCAGCATGTTCATTTGCGGACAGATTATTTCCTACCTTTGACTCAGGTTGTTGATCCAGACGGCAACGGTACGTGAGCCATCTTCCATAAAGCAAGATACAGCACATCACAACTAGAATAGTCCCGAGCAGCCTTAGCTCTGCAGCTAAATCAAACGCTAAGTAATTTGCCATCCGGCTAGATTCACTTGTTTGAGATACGCACATTTTCACAGCGCACGACAAGCACAAGTCGAAATGTCACTGACATAACAACAACAGCGCCAAATGTCAAACTCCATAATCAGCTGGTAGTAGAATTGTAAACAGAAATCCAGCACATCCATGATAAATTCGCGATAAGATGATAGTTTTTATCAGGTCAAGTTGGTATTATCGATAACCAAAGCATCGCGAGATAATTATTG
Source organism: Anopheles culicifacies (assembly GCA_000473375.1). NCBI lineage: Eukaryota > Metazoa > Arthropoda > Insecta > Diptera > Culicidae > Anopheles > Anopheles culicifacies. The sequence continues at coordinate 14,186 of KI423382.1, forward strand.
TACATAGGCAAACCAAATCATTACGCATTTGCTTTGCGACTCATCCTCATACACTTGCATTCTAAGACAGTGTAAAATGAAACAAAATCCTGCATATAGATAAAGGGGATTTGCAGGTTTTTCCGCACTTTTTCAACACCATCATACGGCAGTATGCACCAGTTCTGGGTCGAGAAGGAAAGGGTTATTTGAAAATGCAATTTTACAACCTCTTCGTTTGGGTGGGTTGGAAATAAACGAGGGAAAGTAAGGAAAAGGGTTCTTCATTTGGGTATCAAGTTTGTTTATGATCTTTCTCCCTATTTTACTCTCTCCTCCAGAATAGCGTTTTTAGGAATTGATTCAATGTTTTCATATTCTGCAAGGGATCTGATACAAAGTTTCAGTTCATGGCCAAAAATATAATTCAATTCTGCTTCATTTCTGAACAGAACAGCCAGGTTCCAGAATACAATCGTTCGTACATATTGATATTTAATATCTCTTCTGATGACTAACCATCAGCATAAATTACAAACATTATACACTCCCGCGTGATATTTAATGTTATTCAATTTCACATGTGGCTGTGCCCCCTCATCTCATGCATATAAACGCTTAAGCACTGATAATCCCAACGAAAATAGGAATTACCCATCGTCCATCCACACTTATTGTTACCGTACCGTACTACCAACCAATATGGTTTAATCTTTATTTGGGAATTTGAAATCGGGAAAAGAAATAAACCCACTTAAACATCTCCCGAACAATATGCGCATTGTAGTGCGCTTGAAGTACCGAAGGATACAAGGATGTAGGCCACTTCAACAATCAAAAATCTTTCGCCGAGAAATACCATCCTTACATTGGAACACCTTCCCACAGATGAAACAATAAAATGGTTTTGTCCGTTTATCTCCGCTTACCGGCAATACTCAAAAGGTGCAGATTATCGTACTTTCCTGCAAATATTCCAATATCGCACACATGTGGCAAAGCGGGAAAATCTACATCCAACTAAAACTGTTGCCAAATGTATTCCACAAACTTAAATGATTCAAATCTTTTAAAAAAACATATCAAAGTTCGTCAACATGACCATGAGTGTTGTACCTGTGAATGCGTCGTTACCTTAATATGGAAAACGGATTTCACACGCATTCGATTTGATTTACATTTTTAATAACCCTGCCTGTGTCTGAGCTCAGAATCTTTATTCATTTTCCTAACTAAGATTCTCACACTACGCTCAGGCCAGCATCACCTGTGAATTATTGATTTTATTATAGGTTCACTTTACACTCTCATTTGCATATGCTGTTGGATTTCCGCTGCAAAGGGCGAAACTGCACTTGATGAACCATTCTTACAGCTATCCATTTTCCTTCGGTTCGGTTACATGCATCGTGCAGGCTACTGCTGCCGATGACACATTTGCATTTTATCACACGACCATCCACATTATCAGGTTATGCGCTGGCAAGAATTACCAGGTGGGTACGTTCCGTTTAGGGATACAGGCGTGTACACTTGAACGAATCGATCCTGCGACACTTCTGTGTGGAATTCGCTTAGTCCAAGTGGGGAAAACCCCCAAACCGTTTGTGTAAGTGCTATTTCTCAAACTTTCGCCTCAGCACAGTACAGATGATGAGACGTTTTGTTATTCAAATTTTAAGAGCAAATAATTGCTCAGGTGTATAGAATTGGATTGCAAAAGGATAGCAACAAAACAGTAAAACTTGTGCACCTCGGAAGGAGTAGTTTGTTCCTGATGCCGTGGCGTTGATGTTTCTTATTCATATTCATGAGATAGGTGCAATCAGGATAGGAAACTTCCCCAAGCGCCGAATACACCTACAGGATTTCATTGAAAGATAGTCCGTGCGATCAATTTGGTTCTCACGGTGGGAAAATGTGATCGTGTAATATATTACATCTATTTCGTTGCATGTAATACAAATTCCATACATCTCATCTAAGTTATATGAGGTAAATGACGTGTCGAGTAACGCATCAGCTCGACAATTATTAAAATATAGTTCATAATATCACAAGACTCATTTTCGTAAGAAATAGAGAATTATAGTATTTTAAAATAAACATTAAACATTATTTATTCTTTACCCGTCGACGAATATTTTCCCATACTTTTCCACTTCCATTACCTACGATCTTTCGTATCGGAGCCGATGCATAAGTGAAACCACCTGTCCTCAGATCCTTGCTTTGACCGCGACCGTGTTATGTCATAAACCGACTAACATGCTTTTATGATACCTCCCTTTTTGCGTTCCGCAAAATAAAATATTTAAGCAAATGCCCGCCCACTTCTCGCACCTTTTACTCTAACACCGATCCGTGATGGCCGGTTGTGGAGGGGTAATATAGTTCAGATTCACACGCATGTAGTTTACACATACTGCCCTTTGGGTTGTGTCCTTTTGGACCATCGAATGTGTTGCTGTATGCAATTTGATTGAACCAGAGGATCGATCGTTAACGAATTAGGCTACAATTTGTAGGTGAGTTATTGTCCTACAGGACGATTTTACCTACGTAAATTGCTTTATAATAACGGCACATACACCTTGTGCTGAGTGAAAGTGAAATATATGTAACATCACAAACGGGTGAGTAAGGTACAGGTGAATCGATCTAGTCATCGTTCCGTATGAGTCAATCCAAATACATCATCAGATATAAAAGCTGATTCACTTGAACCAGAGTGCCTGTGTGGTGTATTCATGTTGTTTCGCGTATTCCTTTTTGCCAACCCTTTCCGTCCGAAAGACAACCGAACTGTGATGCATTAACAGCACACAACTTGTTCACCAGTGCTGATGAGCATCTGAAGCCCAACACACTACCTGAGCATCGGGCATTACTGGAGCATAAATCATCAGATTTGTGGCTCGCTCGGCCACAGACACGGCAGTCGAATGCCAAAATAAACAAATCTACTGTCCGCGACCAGATTCCGATCGGGGACTTGCGGCGGAAACCGACAAACGGCTACAATAACAACAGTATCCTGCGGTGAAAGTTTGAAACGGACATCCAGCGGATGCTATGTCGAATCGTGTTTCCAATATGTTTGTCGTGCCAGTTGCACAGCGGCATATCTTTGTAGGATGTTTATTGGTGCACGCAAAACGAATTAGGTTGCAGAGTGTTTGTTCAAACACATCCTATGTGCTATTCGGCTATCTGCTACAATTTCAAACCGCTGCTAGATGCTATCTCGCTGAAACAAGACCTAGAGATTTGTGCATCAGTTAAAATGCATCCAATGTGATACTGGTATGTATGACTTTAGATCGTCAAATGTATCAAGCAATAGTAAGTTGCCGCACATCATCTGCGTAGTTAACGTAGTGTTTGAATGACTGTCTCGCTGACACAACAAAACCGGTACCAAAATCTCGCCTGGACTACTCCTTATCAAGGACGGTTGTAAATTTTTCAAATGAAAAAATCGAAGAATACATCCAGCTGATTGCTAAAACATGTCACCAAATGAGAGGATCCGAATTTCGATGCACATACTTACATTAAAAACTAGGTATTGTACTAAAACTCCCAATGCCTCCACGCCCTTTTGGGCATGGTTGAGCAAGCTAATGTCCACCAGCTCCGGTCCTTGTTTGCCGACGTTTTCGATGTTAAGGGTCGTTTCATGGTGAAGACCCTTGGCAAGCTCCCGCGCTTGGTGCTGGCGTAGTTGTTGATCACAGTTCGGTTCCTTTCCTGACGCCAATACAGATGACGATGGTGACGACGGCGAGCAGGAGGATGGTTTCGTCATTTTCGATTGCACCGACCGGAGGCCGATTTCCTCCGACGTACCGGTAGTACCGTTTCGAAGATTAACCATGTCTGGGACAGTGCCATTGACTGGCTCACTAATAACTGTGGTAGCATCGCAGATCAACAGTGGCGAGCTGGATTTATCCAGAATAATCGTTCCATTGCGCTGGATCGCTTTGACCGACGTCGTAGTCGTGGTCGGTGTTGTAGCCACCCCGTTACCATTGCTGCCGGCGTGCTGATGATGGTTTTGCAGGTGTGGCGGGGTGGAGTGATGATTAGACGCCGTGGTCGCAACTGAGTTGGAGACCGTAGACGACCGTATCAGTGACTTTGCCAATGGTTTGGGCGAATTGCTAGTGACCGTTGTGGCGGCAGATGATTTCGTAGTCTGAGTTGCTCCAGCGAGTCGGTTGTGATCTGGAAGAGAAGGAGAAATGAACGCAACGCAAGGTTAGTTACATGTAATATATGGTCGGTAGGTAGGATTAAAGCATTTTGTTTATGATATCAATAAAATCGATGTAAGAATTAATTACACCTCTTCTTTCAATTTACGCAGTTGAGTATTGTTCAGAAAATGCATGCTACCATTTAAGATGTAAACAAAAACTAGTTCTAGAATTGCCTCTACTAACGTGAGCGTTATAGAAGGAGAAAGCCTGTGGCCCGTCTTACAGTTATAGTTCAGGCAATTAAATTTTACCACCTCGCACAATGACTGCATATTTCAAGTACTCTTGTTTTTTTTTTCTTCGTCAGAAAAGAAAACACAATATTCGTGTCTTTCTACGGCTCTACTATTACGGCAAGTAGACGTTGTGGATCGAGCATGTGTGTTCATTCAACTTGTTCCGGATGGGCGCGCTTTATTCGTTGAAAACTGAATTCGAAGTTTTACCGCCCAACACGTTGCCGACTTTATGCTGCGTATGGTCGGGGATAAGGTTACACCAAATTTAAAACGTTCAATGTTTACCCAAACTAGTGGCCGCTCTTCCACCGTATA
>AXCM01003267.1:0-25178 GCA_000473375.1 Anopheles culicifacies
CAAAACTGGGGGGAGGCGTGTAAGTTTCTGTTTTCTGTTTACCCACACCCGCCCCTCGTGCAAATGACGAAAACTAATTTTCAGAAGTGTTTCATGCATATAAGCAATATGGCGAAATGATTTACGTAATACACACAAAATACACGAATCCGGTAATGAAACTGACAATCTACAAGCTGTTGTCGTAGCGTTGTTTTGGTTTTTCTGTTTCCACTTTCTTTTCACCAGTTTTTATCTTTCCATCCATCCAACGCTTACTTTTCGCTATCGTTTGTTTCTCTTAATCGTGTTTTTTTTATTTCCGAATTAGCTTTTCACTGTATTGCTGCATAATACTTACAACAACTTTCTCCCTGTTTCTCGTTTTCTCTAACTTGTTTTCCATCGTTGTTTTTCATGCTCTTGTTTGTTTGTTTGTTCGTTTTTTTCAACTCTTATTTGAATCTTTCTTCACCAGCTATGAAGCAGTCACGATACTAGTCATCACGTCTTCATGCTTCCTATGCTGTTTACTAATGTTCATTAAACATCTTTACTTAACTTCTGCTAACTGCTTATCGACACGACATAACACACCATACGACAAACACACTCGAATGTCTTTGTGGTACTTTGTTGTTGTGTTTCTTCACTAACCAATCAATGGATTTTATGTTTTATGTTATGTTTTATCATTCTTTTATGTTTTATTATTACTATTTCTATAAATAGCATTGTTTATATTAATATTATCATTCTTATTATTATTATTTTTATTGTTCTTAATTATCATTAATAATGATTATTAGCATTTTTACATGTTTATTAATTTTATTATAAGTTTTTTTTTAACTTTTAACCAAATCTACGCAAGCAAGCTTTATGCAATAACTATTTCTATTTTCTATGTCTTGTTATTGAAATTAGTGTTTCAGCTCTGCATTAATGCTATAAAGCTAAATTTATTTTGTTGATACACTTTACAACCCGTGAAGTTTATTATAAGACTCATTTTATAATACTTAAAGAATAATTTTAAAAGAAAAAATAATGCTTCCAAAAAACGAAAAAGAGTGTTTTATGTTATTTATTTTTTATTCACTTCCTTTATTGATTTAAAAAAATGTAACTAAGCAATTTTATTTTAACATTTTTGTTTTATACATAAAACATACTAATTCTTAAACTATATGTGTCAGGTATGAAAAAGCAGGCTACCATCCTAATGAACGCAGCAAGGAATTGTCTAGCTAAATGTTGAAAGCGAGCACCTACCTAGGGGCTGTTGTATTATAATTTATTTCTGCACATCCTTACACACACCCCCGTTTTCTTTCCGTTCCGTTATATGGTACCATTGCATTGTTTTGTGTAGCACCGCCAGCTAGCTTGTCAGCATTTTCACAACTGCAAATCTGAACGTACTTTCTACTACTGTTTATCACTCTCGATGGTTGCTCACCCGCTCAAACCAATTCTAACGCGTACTCGCACACGCCATTGGTTCATTGGTCATAGCATCAAACCAAAAAAAATGAAAAAAAAAAACGCAACAGCCGTCAGTCAGTTCTCGGGAATTAAGTTTTAGTAATGGTGTGAATATTGTTCTCTTGCCCCGTTTTCATTTTCCCCGTCCATCTTCGCAACGTCGCGTCGGGCACGTGGGTCCGATAGGTTCCCGAAGACCAAGTCTAGCTTCCGTGCACAGTACCAGCTCGTCCGTGCGGAGCTACAGCATGCGCCGGTTCGAGCAGGAGATCCAGCAGAAGGAGCTACGGCAGGAGATGAAGCGGCACCTGGCCCGGCTCCAGGAGCAGCAGCAGTTGCAGAAGATCAAACCCAACATCATCATCGGTGATGTGATATCGTGCCCTATGAACAAACCGATACTGACGACCCCCAGCCCGATGACGCCGAACTCGGTCGACGACATACTACCGTCGGTGGATGAGACACAGGAGGTAGGATACTGTGCCCATTCAATCAGCAGAGGGTGCAAGGTGGATAATGTACCTCCTGTTTTGTTATTTACAGTTCTCACCAAACCTTAGCCAACGATCGGTTAGCGATAGTACGGGCGGATGTTTCGATGGACCGTGCAGCTCGACGGAATTGTTGAAATAGTGAAGGAACTTCGGCAGCACGTGATTGTAGGCAAATGTTATATAGCAGCCATTTTATGGAAACCTTTTTAGACCAATAAGACATACGCAAGCGAAAGTCGAGGATCACGAGCATGAGGAATGGTAAGCACAATGGTGGCCGTTGGAACTTCGTTACTCCTCGCCTGGGTAAATAATGGGCCGCCCCAAAACCGCCATCACCATCCCCCTCAATAGGCGGCGATCGACCACAAACGATCTACAGCTGGTGCGATCGTGCGAGAATGGGAAGGACGTTCATTTATGCAATATACGTTACATTTAGTGCATTTTGCTTGCGTTCAGGTATCGCTATCCGGTAGATGGATTGTTACAGAGTAAATTACAAACGGGAAAGCAATAATGGGTAACAAAAAATGATTTAAAAGCAAATATTTAGTAACACTCAAGTACACAAAAGCAAACAAACAAATAGACAAATGTAGCGGGGAAGCGGTAACTAATTTAATCCGATTACATCCTTACTGTTATGTGATAATTATCTGATAATTTACCAACTAGCTCGTAATTCGCACCAGGCTCAAGCCGCAACCGCAACGAATCCGACAAACCTCCCATTTGGAACCAAGTATATAACGGCCTCAGCAGAACGTAATGCGACCGAACGAGGAAGAAACATTGTTGTATCATTCTTATGACTAACACACCATTTAAAAACTACCTACCCACTACGCGGAAGCGTCATACAAGCGCCATGTCCGTTTGGCTGCCTACCAGCGCCCGTAAAGCTCGGTTTTTTGCTCTATTAACTGCTAGCTGATAGTTTAAACACACATACACACGCGTACACACTATATCCAGTGGTATTGTTCTTACTAATTGTTGCAACAACTGAAACACACACTAAAAAAAAAAAAAACAAGTTAAAGCAGTAGTAACAGTTTTTTGGACCAGAGCGATGCGCTTCCGTATGCGCACGGTTATGGTTTGTTTTTTAAATTCAACCTCTACATTCCATCTACATTTCAAAACGTTTGAGCGCCCAGTTTTTTCGATTTGCGATACTACAACCACACTAATCTCTAGTTACGAAAAAACCGAGAAGAAGAAAACACACGCCACTTAAGCAGCGCCACTTTAATTCCAAAAAAACACGTTTCAATAGTACTTTTTACGTAGTGCAACAAATGGTGCGTAATGGTGTTAAGTAGCATTAAAAAAAACAAAATGGACGGTGGGTAAATCGACGACTAACTAAAGTGAGTAAAAGAAGGAGAAATGGCCAGCAGGACAGAAATCGCTTGTGTGAATTGATCGTAACAAGAAGAGAGAGAGAGAGAGAGAGAGAGAGAGAGAGAGAGAAAGAGAAAATGAGAGAAAAAACCCAAAAACCCAGTAAACTTAGCACGTTCATGTTGACTTAAATGTTGTACTAATCTTAAGCAAAGTAATAAAACATCAACGGATTATTCGTGCTCAGCCTTAGGCGTATTATAAGATTCGATTAAGATTCTCAGGATCCGCGGTTTGTTGGTCGGTGCACGAGAACACGTACGGTGGCGAGAACAACCAACACTAGGCTCTAGACGTACACACACAAACATACATACAAACAAACAGAAGGGAAAGGAATCGACGGTACGCTAGAGCGACGGCATGAATTGATTAAGACACACATTATTCTAAACTACAAATACCATTACTTTATACAAAAGTAGCGCGCGTAGGCTAATGCGTAAGGCGTACTGTTACGTTGATGCGAGACGTGTGATGATGATATTGCGATATGAGACAGAGGTGGCCATTATAGTGGGTCACTCCTGCATGTACGGACGGTAGAAGCTATTTAATTGCTCACTTGTTCCTTTCACTGTTGAGGGTGCTTGTTTTTTGAGTTTACTAGGTTTACTGGAGAGCTTAAAGCGAGATCTCTTTCGAAGGAGTTGAACTTCTTCATTACCATAGTTACCAGAAATAGCTTCGCGTTCCTCTTAAAGTGGAATTCCTGCTGTCCTGATTAAGTTTTCTAAATAAACACTTCTATCTTATCATTAATCTTACCAAAGCAAAGGCAGCGTAACAGAATTCGTCCTAAACATGTCTTATTTGAGGCAAATCTCCGAGGAAAAAGGCTTTAAAATTACTACTGAAATGTCAAAGTGACAGCTCAGTATTCCTCCATGACGTTTCTTTGAAGCTTTAAGCTCGATTCTTTTTATCAGTAGCTCATAATGAATAACTCGTAGGGGTTTGAATTCAAATGGTCAAGTTAAAGTAATTCCTTGATGCTTTTCAAGTTGGACAAGAATGTTTCGAAGTAGATCTTCAACTCAAAAGCTTTCTCAATTCACACATTTGCAAAGCCTTCACTTATGTTAGTCAAAAGAAGCTTAAAAACAGATACCAAATCTAATTCAAAATTGTAGCTCAACTTGAAAAATATCCAGAAAAGGCTTTATCTTCGTCACTAGCTCTTGGAAGTTCTGTAATCTAGAGAACTTGGGAATATTTCAGAGCAGAATGATCCATAATTTCTTTCGCTAGTTAGTGCTGAAATAAATTCTTCTATCTGGTGACAAATCATTCTCAGGTTTTCTGCTGATTCTGAGACAGCGAACCAGAACTCCTCATTTGATGCACTTTTCCAAGAATGAAGACTTCAAATCCTTTTATTGGAATTTCAAACGGCAAAGACAGAAATACTTCTGACTTTAATTCAAGTTGAACTTAAATATCTTAAAGTAGATCTAAGCTCTTAAACACATGTGCAATGTATTTTGTTGTGTTAGTCTCAAGAGCTTGAGAAGAATTCCAGGTGCTAGTTCTTAACACGTTTTGGTTCAACATCTTGAAGAGAATTCAGATATTACGATCCAAAATTTCGCCTTGAACTAGAAAACTTTTTAAGGATAATACTGAGACAAATATTTCCAAGGGTTTGTTGCTGATAATGAATTCTCGCTAAATTTTTACCAATACTGAAGTAAAGTACTCCAGAATTAATAATAAAAATCCTAATAATTAAGTTTATTCAAGGCAAACCTAATTTTCCTAATTTTGACATTTTGAAATAAATTCCTCAAAGAAGTTTTTATAACAACGATTCTAGTATACTAACACTAACCGCTTAAGCTCTTCCAGTACACCTAATCTTCAACCATTTCTATAAAATAATTTCTTTCAGAAAAACGAACAAAAAATACACAATTCTTGTTCTTTTTCTAATTCAAAATCTCTCCTTCGGAATTAATTAAAGCTGCTTTCGCGTCTGTAACTAAAAGCTAAACAAAAATGCATTACTAAACCTACAAAAGAAAAGAATTGTGCTTTCCTTCTCCTGTACGACTTTGCATCAGATTCTTCCGTATGTACAAAAATGTTAAATGTTTAGGCGTTACCATTACACACAAAATCTTCCCCACTACGTTTACATTCCGCCTGTATGTTGACAAATGGTAGTACATTTTTTAATTAGTATTTAGGAAGAAAACACAAAAAAAGGCAAAGCAAAGTTGTTTTTACGTTATTTTCCATATTTATGTTGAGATGAAAAACATTAATATAAGGAAGGGAACATAGAAAAAACAAAACAAAAACACAAAAAAGAAAACAAAGATGTTGAATTGACTTACTAATAGAGACCCTCAAACCCGTTACGAAACAAACACACACACTCTAGCGAACGATGGAGAGTGATCCGGAAGCTAGGATGATGATTACTCCCTCTTTCTATACACGTCAGATGCATTGATATTATAACTTTAATATTGAAAATAGACTGATATATCTATAGATGAGGCAAATTGGATTGGAAATACCTTGAATCCGGTTTAGAATGGAGATGAGCAGCGGAAAATGGAAAATGCTACACCTACCCAACAAACTGAGAACGAATCAAACGAAAAAAAAAGGTGAACGAATGCGGATGAGGCGAGTTGCAAATGAGCTTCACTCGAGCAAAGATTGAAGCTTTCTTTCCGTTTGACGCATCAATGTGTTGATAAGGCCCACCAGGGACAGGGAACGGTTACATTTATTCAGTGCAGCACAAACAAAGAAACAAAGAAACAACGCTACCAGTGCTTTCTAATTGCTTGCGCAACGGCTCGTTTTGAGTGAAAAAAGCTTCTTGTGTGGCCACTGCCGAAAGCACTGCTTCAGCGGCGTCAGTGTTATGTTTCCCCCCAAGAAAAGAAACAAAAAAAAACGTACTCTCATTTACCCACAAACAAACAAAATGGCGTTGGACGACGTTAAAGAAACGAGTCCAAGTGCAACTGTATGCGAAGAACGAAATTCCCCCAAAAATGTCTTCGAAGACGAAGCGAACGAACAACTCCTCACCAACAGGAAAGCAAGCGATTCAGGCGCAGTAATTGTTGCGCAGTAATCGGTTACAAAACAAAGGAAAAGCCGGAATGAATAAAATGATTTTTGTTTGAACAGTTTTCATCTGCTGTGTGCTTTACTTAAACAATCACTCCCATACAAGGAAACCCCAACCCCACAAAATCCCGAAATTCCGAGCGTCCTTAGTCCACCTCCTCTATCGTTGGCCCAGCACCGCCGGAAGATGGCGGAGGTCCACCGGCACCTGGCATACCACCGCCAGGCATACCACCACCCGGCATTCCACCCGCTCCCTGGTACATCTTCTGGATGATCGGATTGCATACCGCTTCCAGCTCCTTCTGCTTGTGCTCAAACTCCTCCTTCTCAGCCGTCTGGTTACCATCCAACCAAGCGATCGTCGCATTACACTTATCCATGATGAGCGTTTTGTCCGCCTCCGGTATCTTATCCTTCAGGTTCGCATCCTCCATCGTCGACTTCATGTTGAAGCAGTACGCTTCCAGCGAGTTCTTCGCCGTTATCTTTTCCCGCTGCTTCTCATCCTCGTTGCGGAACTTTTCTGCCTCATTCACCATCCGATCGATGTCCTCCTTGCTCAGCCGCCCCTTATCGTTCGTGATCGTGATGCGGTTCTCCTTGTTCGTGGACTTCTCAATCGCCGACACGTTCATGATGCCGTTCGCATCGATATCGAACGTCACCTCGATCTGGGGGACGCCGCGCGGTGCCGGCGGTATGCCGCTCAGCTCGAACTTGCCCAACAGATTGTTATCCTTCGTCATCGCCCGCTCGCCCTCAAACACCTGAATCAGCACACCGGGCTGGTTGTCCGAGTAGGTGGTAAACGTTTGCGTCTGCTTCGTCGGAATGGTGGTGTTGCGCTTGATCAGCACCGTCATTACGCCGCCCGCCGTTTCAATGCCGAGCGACAGGGGCGTCACGTCCAGCAGCAGCAGATCCTGTACCGCTTCCGACGTGTCACCCTGCAGGATGGCCGCTTGTACGGCTGCCCCATACGCCACCGCCTCATCCGGATTGATCGATTTGTTCAACTCCTTGCCGTTAAAGAAGTCCTGCAGCAGCTTCTGCACCTTCGGGATGCGGGTCGATCCACCCACCAGCACAATATCGTGAATGCTCGCCTTATCCATCTTCGCGTCGCGCAGTGCCTTCGATACCGGTTCCATCGTGTCGCGGAACAGATCCGAGTTCAGCTCCTCAAAGCGAGCGCGCGTGATCGAGGTGTAGAAATCGATACCCTCAAACAGCGAGTCGATCTCGATGCTCGCCTGCGTAGAAGCGGACAGCGTACGCTTTGCCCTCTCGCACGCCGTACGCAACCGGCGCAGGGCACGCTTGTTGCTCGTAATATCCTTCTTGTGCTTGCGCTTAAACTCCTCCACAAAGTGCGACACCATGCGGTTGTCAAAGTCCTCCCCGCCCAGATGCGTGTCACCGGCCGTCGACTTGACCTCGAAGATGCCATCCTCAATCGTGAGGATCGACACGTCGAAGGTACCACCGCCAAGATCGAAGATCAGCACATTCCGCTCACCCGCACCCTTCTTGTCCAACCCGTACGCAATGGCGGCGGCCGTCGGTTCGTTGATGATGCGCAACACATTCAAACCGGCGATCGCGCCCGCATCCTTCGTTGCCTGGCGCTGCGAATCGTTAAAGTATGCCGGGACTGTAATGACCGCATTGGCGATACTCTTGCCCAGGTACGCTTCGGCCGTTTCCTTCATCTTGGTCAGCACCATCGACGATACTTCCTCCGGGAAGAACGACTTCTTCTCGCCCTTGTACTCCACCTGCAGCTTCGGTTTGCCACCGTCACTGATCACCTCAAACGGCCAATGCTTCATGTCGCTCTGTACGGTTGCGTCGTCAAACTTACGACCGATCAGACGTTTAGCATCTGGAAGTGGAGTGGAACATGAGGTCACGAACCTAGGAAGTGACGATCGACGATCGAAAAACTTACCGAAGATGGTGTTGTTCGGATTCATGGCGACCTGGTTTTTGGCACCGTCCCCAATTAACCGCTCCGTATCGGTGAACGCCACATAGGACGGGGTGGTCCGGTTGCCCTGATCATTAGCGATAATGTCCACCTTGCCATGCTGGAACACACCGACACACGAGTAGGTCGTGCCAAGATCTATACCGACAGCTGGTGTCTTTGCCATTTCTAGCAGCCGGCGGCAACAAAAACGAAACGGCAAAGGGAAAAAACGTTACAACATTGTCTTCTCCCTCACGCACTCACTTTTAAGGGGGGGCAATTATATTTTTAGACGGCACTGTCTAAAGGTCACTTTATGAATAACTTTATCCAGCTGTTCGGATGGATCGTTTGCCGGTGAGCCGTTTGTTTTTTTTGTCCTTCCTTTATTAAGGAATTGCTTCCTGATATTTGAATTACACAATTACATACCTGTAGCGATTCTTGCTAATGCCGGAGGAAGAGAAAATGCACTGCTTTCACACACGTGGTTTTTCACACACCGTTTCGCACGAGATCGTCCGTCCTGGCCTGTCCGTACGGTGTCCAACAGTCGACTAAACGGTCGATCGCACGGTACGATCGCTTAAAATAGTATTCATGTTGGTTATATCACATGCGCAAACACACAGACAGGCTGAGTGACGGAAATAGTGACGGTATGCCTTGCGGTGTGGCCTTTTCCGAACAGCCCGAACCCGCGCGAATCACCGCGCGGTCTCGCAAAAGGATTCTAGAATGATCGTCATCGAATGCGATGATGTACAATGTGAGGTGAGGTGAGACAGAAAACGCTAGAACGCAGCTGCAGGGTATTGTAAGAATCGGCTTGATCTCGTTCTAGATCGCTGTGAGTGGGGAGATCACATCGCAACGTGGTGCACAACCTACGCACGTGTTTCTGCGTGCAGATGTTTTCACGAAATAAAGCAAACTAATTATGGGAATTTTGATTTTAAAAATAGCTTCTATCATGATAATGTTTTCGAATCTTTGTCCAACATAGGAATATGGTTCCATTCGTTGTTTTTAGAGTAAAATGATTTTTATTGACAGTTTCTGTGAAATCTATACTACCCGCTAATGACTCTTACTTTCCTTGTGCCTCTCTCTTGTGGTTTTGACTCACTTAGATCGAAGTAGCGCGACGAAAAAGGGTGGGGGAATAGGAAATAAATTATAAACTTTAAACAAAAACCGCCACAAAAGTCGTATTGTGCGCTAACGTCGCATTTAAGGCATAACGATGTAAAACACAAATCAAACAGAAAACGACACGTAAATGGAAAAAAAATAAAACTAAGCTCCGATTAACGATGGTGCTCACGTGCGCGCACCAGCCTTGGAAATGCATTACTTCCGAGTGCAAAATGAAGCGACGATTAAATGATGGGGGATTGTTTTGTCGATCGCTATTTACATCGCTCCTGTCCCCGATCGATCGGTGGTAATGGACGATCTTTGGTGGATGCTGAGACGGGAACGGGTTACGATTTGGTAAAGTACGACTGATAAACCATACCGAGCGAGCTGGCCGCGAACCAGATAAAGCAGCTCCACCACGTGGCGAACCCAAACAGCCCACGGTACACATCTTTCGTGAAGACTGACTTGAGACTCTGCAGCGACAGTTGGAAGCTTTGGGCAGTGGTGAGTATATTGTCGTCCACCGGTAACTGTTCACCTTCCGGCGTTATGGATTGGAATTCGCGCGCTTCTACAGCCGCCCGTTCGCTGGCCAGTCGGGCGAGCAGTGACTTTTCGTACTCCAAATCGGCGGAACACTCGTCCAGGGGTAGCGATTGCTTGAGCACACCGCTCCACGTGTACTCGCCGAGCGTTTTGTACATGAGGGCGAAGAACAAACACATCAGAATGGGTGCCACGTACTGGAGCGTTACGACGCACAGGTAGTAGAAGATGGAAGATATTTTCTTCTGCAGCTCGACGTTCGTGATGCGGCCCGCTTCCTTCTTTTGCTCCTCGACGCGATCGTGCGCTAGGTTGAGGTAGGCCTGCAGGTAGATGGGCATCAGCAGGAAGCGTAGAATGACCGCGATCACCACCGCTCCGAGACGCATCGTTTCGAACGCTTCCGTCGATAGGCTGTAAAGCGAGGCGAAGAAGTAAAGGAAATAATGATCGTGCCTGATCGCGATACGGTTGGGGGTATTCTTACATTGGTGAGCTCATGCCGGAGAAAACACGTGCCGTAAGATAATCACGGGCAAGGGGTTTGATCCACAGGATAACCAACAGGAATGGCATCGCGAAGCTAACGTTTAGCATCAGCTTTAACCATAGTCGATCTTTACAGAACCTACAACACAAGCTTTGAGTTAGTAAATGTATGCGGAATAATTTTAAAAACTGCCATACTTTAAGGAATCCCAGTGCATTCGTGCCATACGCAATCCGGGGAAGGTGAACAGAGCTCCCAGAATGCCACAGCTAACGGCAATGAAGAACTTTACCACAATTTTCGAAGCAGGACCACTTGAAGAAGAAAAACGTGTAAGAAATGTGATTAACGTTCAATCCCACAGGAAGTCAAATGAAGCAAACTTACGAGGAATTAAGTCCCTGTCCCTCGAGGAAACTGGAAGCACTAGTGTTGAAGCTGTGATATGCCTTATCCAGTCCCACTTCCAGTGTGTGCTCTGGTACGATCAGAATGATCATCGCGATCAGCAGGTAAGCCAGCCCCGTGACAATACAGGTGGATCGTTCACCGATCGATTCCTCGCTTTTAAAGTACTGGACTGTTAGGGAGGCTAGAAGTTTGCTGTACAGATAATCTCGTTAAGGAATGTTTAACTAATTAAAAGTATTAATAAAGACATAAGAAAACGAATGATCTTGAAAAGGATACAAGGCGAAGAACACAACCAGAAGGCACCATAGCATGCTGAGATTGATCTCTTCCTTCAACGGGTAGAAGAAATGGTAAACCTAAAAAAGGGAGTAAGGACGTTAGCTCTACATTCATAGGAGAAAACATTTCCCATCCGTACCTCGGAAATGGCATAAACGATGGCGGAATATAAACTAAAATCGACCAACCACTGGTACTCGTTGTAGAACCGTAAATGCACAATATCGTACGGTGAGATTGGAATCGTGTCTAACCGTATGTCCAGACTGCGCGGAATGTGAAATGTCGCTGAGCGTTCCCCATTCGTCTGGCTGTGCCCGTTCCGTTTGTCCTTTTTCCCTTTGACCTTTTCCCGCGGCACACCGGACAACTTGCGCAGCTCATCATCCGTCGGATGCAGGTAGCGCGTTAACCCGGTGGAACAGAGTATCCATTTCGCTAACGAAAAGTGTGGGCTCAGTTTCTGTATCACGCTCACCATAATCAGCGTGATTACTAGCTGTGCGCCTAGCAGTGCCTGGAAAAAATGGGGACAGAAAAAGCATTTCAATTAGCACCGTGAACCGTCATTTACAGCGCTTCATCCGGGGACGACGCGCCGGCTAACGCGCCCAAATGCATCGAGGAAGCTATTAATTTAGCACTAATTATAGAACCATGCTGCGCTAAAAATAGGTCAACCGATACGGGGCGTTTGTAAGGTGCGAACCAGCCTGGTGTCTCCATCCGTACCATTTCTGTGTTTTATCCTATCCTAGAAGTGCGTGTCAATGATAATAACTAATCCGCATCACTGGTGGCTAGTGGAGGGACGTATTTAGGTAGCGGACCCGGTGCGAACACGTTTTCATACACAAACTCACTAAAATTCGGGTAGGGTTTGATTGAATCTTCACGTAACAACCACTTTACTGCGGTAATGTTTTGGTATGACTTGGTTGACAGTAAGCGGCACCGCGGTGACAGTGTGCGGTCAGCGCGATTGACAGTCAGCAGCAGCAAAAATAATCAATAAAATAAAGAAACAAACCAAACTGGATAAAATCTATCTAGATTTATCACAAAACTTAATGAAATACTATTATTGAACATAATTGAAGCATATATTCTTTGTAGCTGCATCCAGCTTCAAGAATTAACCGTATGTTATAAACGAAACAACTCAACGAGACAAACTTAACGAAGAGAATCAACAAATCCGTTGAGAAATTTAAATTTCATTCGCACGAATTTTAGAGATTAAATATTATTCCACAGTTCTCTGCAAACTTACAATGCAAATTGTGATATAACTGAAACAATACAAAAATCTCTGTTTCTTTACGTTCGTTTTATATTAATAAGCTATAACTAGCGAGTTTATTTCATGTTCGAAATAAGAAATATTGCCAAATGACGATTACAATATGTAATGTTTGCTGAATGTTCATGTTTCCATTTTACGATTAAATGCTTTTCCCTTATGAGTGTAATTGTTGCACAGGCAATTGGGGCTACCCGGGGTACTTTTTCAATATAGAACTTGGTGGTTTTGAGTGTATTTTTTCCTAATTGCTCTAAATAAATGCATCATATGGAAAAGCGCTCGGCGTATGAATGCAATAAATAATGGAGAATAAAAATACCGCACTGCCGTATCAAATTATTTAGGAAGAAAGATAGAGAGAGAGGGAGAGAAGAGGAGAAAACCTACGAGCGAAAGATTTTGGTCACAACGGAGGGGCTCGAAACGAAGCCGTCTTTTAATGCATCAGCTGTTCCTGCTTGTACACGGCATGGTAAGCGTTACGGATGAGCGCGTACGGGAAGCATGACTCTAGCAGATCCATCGTCAGGAAGGGTGACTCCTGCACAATCTGATCCAGCAGCAGGTAGATCGATTCCCGATTCTTAATTGCCTCTTTGTCCGATTCCTGACCAAGCCGGAGCAGCGAAGAGCTAGCGAGCGCCAGGAACTCCTTCATCCGATCCTCGATATCATTGTGTCCGCAGATGGTAAACATGGCGCCGAATATGTTGTTAATCGCCACGGCCATACAGTGCGTATTGTTCGTGTGCGCTTCCAGTGACGCCCGGTAGAAGGAGTTTTCGTTTTTGGCCAACTTTGGAATGCTTACCGCGACAAACACCATCAGCAGACAAATGTTCAGATGATCGCCCTCGTCCGGTTCGGACTTTTGTGCCTTCAGTGCGTTCGAGAGGGCAGGATCTACCTTGCACTTTAGGCCCGCTGCCGATGCCATCTCCGACACGGTTTTCAGTGGATCGCCACCCGGTACGTGCTCCTGGAAGTCCTTGATCGACGACAGCAGGAAGGGTACGCGTTGCTCCAGCACATCCACCAACGCTTCCTGGGCCAGCTGGCGGAAGCTCAAAATCACACCGATAATGGTCATGCGCTGCAGCAGATTGTCCACCTGCTGCAATCGCTTGAACTGTTCTTTCATAATTTCCGGCTTGTCGAAGTTGCTACGCAGAATCATCAGCACTTCCTTGTTCTGGACGACCAGCCGCTTGAGCTCCTGCACCTGATTAGCGATGTGCCACATGAGCGATTCGTTCAGCAGCTTTATGCCGTACGGACCGATCAGTTCGGCCAGTGCTCGCAGCTCGTTAAAGTCGGAAAACTCCTCCGGATTGAACGGAATGTAACCCTCGGGTGATATCGATACGAAGGCTTTCTGGTTCAGCGAAAAGACTATGTTCCCGCCGCTTACCTTCCGTAACAGTGCATCCGAGTACCATGTGTTGTACAGTGCAGCGATAGTCTTCTCCCCGTGACTGTCCTGTGGTTGGGTCTGCTGCAGCAAGCAATTGTTGAAGACGCGCGTGATGTCGATATGGACGTAGTTCTCCACCGTTTGCAACACGTTCATGTATGCCCGAACGGAAGCTAGCAGTTCCGAGGGTTTGGCAATCTCCGACGTATCCGGGCTGTACATGACCATCCCGACGAGGGCACGCGAAAAGCGTGTCTCCAGATGCTGACACAGATACTCCCGTGGGGCAAATGCGTACTCCCACACGTTCACCGTCGGACAGTAGTTGATCGCATAGCAAAGCTCCGTCAGCGCCATGTGCAGCTTATCCATCGTCGTGAGCAGCTCGCGAGTCTTGCGGTAACTTTCATCACCCGGCCGTCGGATATCATCCATGTGCTTCTTATTTTTATCCTTCTTCTTCCGGTTGGCCGCTGCCGATAGGATCTTCGCACAATGCTTCGGAAGGAGCGCATCCGCCATCATACACTGCTCGTCACAGATCGTCGTAATGATGTTCTTTGCCTCTTTGGCCATCTCGTCCAGAAACATGTTCACCACCGAAAGCGATCGTTCGCGAATGTGATGCCGCTCCTCGGGACACATCTCGTGCGTACAGTTTTGGAAGTGGCTGCAAATCAACGGGAACGCAATGATGTAACGGTTTTGGGCGGGGAACTCCAAACACATGTGGAACTGATCCTCGAACATCTTGTTGTAGAAGCAGAAGATCGACAGATCGGACGTCTCCACGAGCGATTCGTCCAGAAAGTCGATCATCTTCGAGTGGAATACCATGGAGTCGAGCAGCCGGGCCAGATCGGGGAAGTCCGCAATGCGTACGGCCGATTTGCCGCTCATGAACGTTTGCAACCGGAACCAGTCCAGCCGGAACGCGCGGAAATCAAACACCTCGTTATCTTCGACCTGTTTCACCGACAGACTGGTGGCTGTCTTATACAGCGACGACAGGATGATGCTCTCGTCTTCCGGACACATCTGCAGTTGCTGCATCCGGTAGTTTAAATCGATTGCGTCGTATCCGGACAGATATTGGACGTAGTAGCGTTGCATCACTTGGCTGTACTTGCGTACCAGCGCACGCAACTCCTCCATGTGGAACAACAGTTCGGGCAAGTGTCTGTCCACCAGATCTTCGGTCGATTTGCCCTTGCTTTTCACAACCGGCGGATTATCGTTGTGTCGTAGGAGCCACAGGATTTCGTCCCGTGCATAGCACAACCCAATAAACACGAGCAGCGCCTTCGGACCGAGCAAACCCGGCTGATCGGTCATGATCAGTGCTAGCTCCTTCAAAGCCGTACGCAGGAACTTGCGCCGTTCACGATGCAGTAGCGCCGCCTTTTGGATGGCCTGGTTGTAACATTCTTTCACCTCCGAAATACGCTTACCGTACCCCTTAATGCCCTCGAAATTGGTCTGAATGTACTGGTGGATGTAGATGACCTCATCGCGGAAAAGCGCAACGACCCAGCTCGAATCCAACGCCGATATCCACATATTACTCACCAGTCCCTGAGTCATGAGGGCCTGGTGGTGTAGCATCAGTCCAAAGATCACCCACCGATCGAGCGTTTCAAGCGATATGTACTCGCACGACATCGTATCCGTTTTGGTCGCTTTCAGCAACATCGCGGGCGTACCGATAAGGCTCAGCACTTGCATCTCACGCCACTTTTCCGCAGTAAGGTTGCGCATCGAGTAAATCTTCGTCAGTGAATTGATCGCACTCGCCAGCAGCTTCTGGTGTGGAATGAACTCTTCCGCCATCTTCTTGATCGGCATGTCGTAATCGATGATCATCTGACCGAGCCGTGGAAATGCCTGATCGGTCTGGCTGTGTTGCATCTCGTACGCGGCATTGAACAGACCCAGCACGGCTTTGCGATCCTCCACGCGGGAGAGCAATATCATGAGCGACACGTACGTCGTCACCAGGTCGAGGTAGTTCTTCGTCAGCTCAAAGTTAAGCGTAATGTCCAGATGGATCTGGAGCGCATCCATCGTGGTGAGGATTTCGCACACATTGTCCTTAAAGTCGAGCAGATCGACGAACGTGTAGTAGTACAGCGAGAGCGATTTGATAATCTCCGACTTGATGCTCGCGATCGCGGTCAGCCCTTTGATGTCGATGTTTGGGAAGCGCTTGACGATGAACTTGATCGAAGATTCCAGTGACTTTTCCGACAGGAAGCCGGGTTTGGATTTGGTGTCGCCACACGCTTTCTTGATGTTGTAAATGCGCGTCAGAATACCCACGCCACGATCGTTCAAGATGATCAACTTTTCAGCGATCTTTTGCTGGTTTGGGTTCAGCTGGCGGGCCATTTTCTTCGCTTGCTGTGTAGTTTCGTCGCTAGTTGATTACAGTTCAGCAAATGGGGCCAATCTCATGCGTACGTCCTCTTGCTAATGCATCTCTCACTGTTGAATGGTTCGTTTGCGATACGCCACGCACAATACCAACCTGCAATGCAATGCGGGGGGAGAAAGAATGTTAATCAACGGAAACGGTAGCAGCAGTTTAAACCAAATAATCATTGGACCGGGAACTGGACGGTGCGTGTTCGCAGTTTGCTGCAGTTAATATTTTCCCGTCCCGATTTCGCTATCGCTACACTGTGCGATGCGTGCCATCGTCAACAAATGCACCCTTCGTTACTCATCCACACGGCGGGGGATGGTTTTTTTTATTTTCTATTTGTGCCCTCAGTGGAATGACGAATCCACGGGTGGAGTGGGTAGAGGAGAGACGCACAAAACTGGGCGAGTCCACGACAAGCATTTGTAACACGCAGTTTGCACCGGTAATTACACGACCGGTGTTATGATTTCGTTTAATTATAGAACGCAACATTACCCCACACGTTTGTAAGCACTTTTTATGCGGATTATCCGCTTCTGCTATCAATAAAACACTTTGTATTTTGCACAGCAGCACAATCAGCATCCGACAAATGCACGACACAAACACAAATGTCAAGCAGGCGAGAAAAAAAAAGGCTTGACGTATGCTGTCAATCTTCGGCCAACTTCGATACAAGAAGAAGAAGCCTCGGTCGTGTGGTGTTGTTAATTTTGGAATGAAATTATATCAATTTTAATATTCAAAAGTTGAAGTTATTGTGCTTAAAAACAATAAAATGAATATAAAAAAATATGCATATTTTATATAAACAATTAGAAATATTGCGAATGACCTATAAATTACCCAACTAGCCAGTGTGACTTTGCTGCGCGCTAGTAGCGCCATCTGTCGAGCAATTTTCATTTCTTGGGGTTCTTTTTCAAGCTACAAGCATGTGGTGAAGGTTTGTGGGTGTTAAGCGATGAATTTGGTGAGGGTTATTTAAGTTCAAATGGAATCAGACACGTGCACAGTTACATGGATGCACCTGTTTTTTTTTTTCATAAGAAAATGTGGTATATATAGGCATAAAGAAGCTTTTGTCTCGTTGATCATCTCATAAAGCAACTGAGCAATGAGCGACCGGGAATATCTTCCTTAAATTTGAGCAATAAATTTAACGTCCTGCGAGTATTAATTTTGATTTGTGCGTCGGTAATTGAAATACAAAATTTAAGTAACAATCAAATTTTAAACTATTTTTCATATTACAGACACGTCATGTCAGTCATGTCTTATAGGATTTGAGCAACTAAATAACCCTAAAAAGGTTATATATTTTTTTCCTTGGATTTATGTACAGACAATCGGGACTTTCCAAGGGGTTTTTGTAATGCAATTGGTACTCTTCTTCTTGTTCTATAGCTCTACAACCTCGAGAGGTCTTGACCTGCCATTTCTGACTTCCGAGAAATGAAAGTACCCGCAACAGGATAGTCAGTCCTGTGTACGGGGGAAACGGTCTGAATGGGATTCGAACCTCGGTCCTCCCTGTTCGAAGATCGTCGCCGCAATCTCCTCGGCCACCGAACCGCTCCCAAGAATTGGTACTCTAACGTCATGCAAAATGTAGCACAACTTAAGTGTAATATCCAATCGCTGGTCTAAAGACACTCTCATGAACAATCTTTAACACTTGGCAAACAAGAACTATACAAATCAAACCTGAATCGTAAAAAAGCATAAGAAACCGGAAGGAATTCAAATCCTGATTAGTCCCACCATCAACGATATCATCATCGGTATCGTATTCATCGCCAAATCGGTATAACCGCCATTCACTCAAATTCAAATTGGTCGCAAAGAGTTAATCCATCGCCTTCAAGGACACAAACCGTCCACCCCAGTAAATCCGTCAGTCGGAACAGGAACGTAAAAAGTTCATCTGTGTTACCATCTTCTACCCATCCCCATGCAAGGACGGGATGTCTGGCACGAAAAAGGGCAACCGTTCGAATCCCGGGCCCGGAATCCATTATTATTCGCTCTTGAATCCCGAACCCCGATTCCCATGCTCATGCTTATCAATATTCCGTGGTGGTCGAGAAGCGAAAAAAAAACGAAAATATTCGAAAGAAACTGTCAAGGATACCGATGGGATAGGGGACCGAGCCCTGGAAAGCCCTTCCCCGGATCTGGATCTGATGAAAGTGAGTGGGAAAGTTATGATCTGCTGCTTAAAAACACATCTCCCGGCTCGGTATCTTGAATATTTAATTTTATTTATTTGTTTCCGTTCTCTTGCGAGTGAGGACTGGTTCCGTGGCTTGGGGTTTCGTCTGTTTTTGCCTGTTGTTGCTTACATTTTGTTGCCAATATTGTTGGTCCATTTGGTGGTACCGTTAGTAGCTTGGCCTCAAAACCCAATAATAATAACAGAAGCAGCAGCACCCAAAGAGAATTGCCCAAAGCGTCGAGTGGTCGAAGTACTCGAGCCAGCAACAACCTCGAGACATGAATGGAATTATCAACCGATTTCATTTTTTCCTCAACTTCTTTCTTTATGTGTGGGTTTTTTTTGTCGAGTTCCTCCACTCAGAGGTGAGGTATCTGTTGAGCAGATCTTGGTTGGGCCGGAAAATGATTACAAATTTAACGGTAACCCGGCCGTGGACCGTGGGCAGTACGGCGGTGAATTCATCTCCGGTATTCTGTTTCGGGAGTGGATTTTATCATTGACATCGTTGACGAGGCAAAACGATACGATAAATGCATTGATACTGGTAGTGGTAGGGGTCGATGCTCTCGTCATACAATCGGACTTGATTTGGTTGGTCCGGACATGCCATTTGGTTCTGTTCAAGAGACCAATGTACTGTGGGGTGTTGAAGCGAAAGCAGCGTTCAACAGGCAGCTTCGGCAAGTAGTCGAGTGTTTGTGTTATGGAGGACGAAATTTGTGTTGTGTGATACTTATTTTCATTCAGATCAGATTATGTTTAATAAAAAAATTATCGAATATTTGCTAAATTACTCAGAATACAACATTAATAAGGAATAACTAGATTGTACACGAAATTTTTTATTGTAAATTAAGAAAAAAAAGAAATATAACCTTGATCATATAACCGTCACAATGGACTAAATAAATATGTAAATAATAAAAAATAGCGAATAAAAATTAATAACTATAACTTTATTATAACTAAATAAGAACCACAGTTAACGGAAACAGAAAGAACACATTGACAAAGTATAGGAAATAAAACAAAATTATGAAAGGAGAACTAAAAAAAGTTAAAAAGAAACAAAAGAAACAATGAAAAATAAAATTAAAATATATAAAATTTATAACAGTATTAACGTATTAGTTAAAGATGATAAAGTGTAGAATATATAAGGAAAAGAGAGATTGTAGAAATATCATTCATTATAAGCGCATGTTGCAGAAGCTGATTAGACAAATTGCTTGTCTGGATGGTCTGACCATGAAACTAAGCAGATCATTTTACATAAATTGTGAGTTATGCTCTACAGCATCGTTGTACATCATTATACGAAAGCTTAACATTAATTGAGCAAATTAATTTTGATTGGATTGGAAGGTAGCAAGAATGACCAAGGGCCTGCTTTGTTTCAATGATTCCTGTTCTTTGTTCCTGTTTTAATCAGCTTAAGTGTTTTGAGAAAACGAGGCAGGAAATGAAGGGAATGATTATGAATTAAATTAATTATCATTTTAGTTCCATTAATTTTCATCACTTTTTGTAATATTTTTTGTAATAATTTTTCGATGTTTTTGCTTATTTATGATAAAGGAAGACGATTAACAGGTTCTATTATCTTCTTCATTGGCAGCTCAGAAATTATACTTGCCACAATAAGCATTCTATCACAATGATATTACATTGTACTACGGGTTGCGGACCAAAAGCATCCTTCAGTCCTTTCCTGCTCCAATACAGGCAGAAATAGCAATGTGTGGGTTGGTTCCCACACGCAATTCCTTGCTAAACCCAGCACACAGCACCAGCGCACTGAGTAAGCATTGATAAGCGATCGTAATTAAAGAGCCAATCAAAAGTAGATCACGATTGTCGCTGCACAATTTCAACTCACGGCTACCCATCCTGGACCGCCCTGATGAAGGTCTTATCAGGGTTCGCAAGTTCGGTAAGCGATCGATTCGGATGAGCGCATTTCAGTTTCGCAAAACGCAAACCCCTACAGCCGGCGCCGTTTGTGAGTGAACCGTAGGTTGGATGTGGATATAATTAATTTCGGATGAAAACAAAACCGGCACCGCGTACTATGCAAAGCTGGTAAATTATGCGGCCAGGGATTGGCAAACTCACCAGGGAATAAGAAAGCTATGCGCTAGTTTTTTTATAAAATAAAAAATTCCTTGAATTTTAATAATATTTCTAAATAAAATCAGAATACTCCCTTGAACTAAAAAGAATTAAATTTTTAAACAAAAATAGAAACTTTAAGTAGTTTTCATCTGAAAGACGTATTGGAATTAACTCACTAAAGTGAAGTCGCAATGAGTGCTTGACTTTGATATCACTCGACTTGAAAAAAATAGTACATAAACTCATTCAAGAGTTATTCTTCGTTGTTGTTCTAGTATATTTGAAAGAGATTTACTAATTATGACTAAAGCGTGAGTAGATATTCGTGACACATGAATAAAATCTCAATTTCATGAGTGATATTGCTCATAAGCTAATTCAAGAGTGAGTATTTAGCAACCGCAGAGTTATAACAGATGAGTTAACACTCACTTTCCTGTGTGACTTGATACATGAGTTAATTCATAAGTGAGTAGCAAGTCGCTGCAAAGAGCCGTAGCATATTATTTAATTCTCACTTTCGTGAGTTACATGATACATGAGCTATTTCATGAGTGAGACGATAATTGCGCGAAATAGTTGCAATTTAGTGAGTAAAAGAGGAAACTCACAAGAAATATGTTACTCAACCTTTTTTGTTCTTATTCACAATACACATCTCAAGCATGAACATTCTTTTTACGTGTATTTTTGTGAAACAACTCCAAAAAATATGTAACAGAAATATAAGGCTAAATAATCAAGACATAGCCAACTGGACTGTTTGCCCACCACTGTAAATTGTAAGACAAAGCAGAATAAATTGTGTGTTGCATATTGAGTGAAAGCCTTTACATCTTTTTAGAGAAGATTAACAGTTTTATAAAATATTTTATTTTAAACAAAACATAACAATATAATAAAACAGGTAGTGAGACACAATTTACTTTCAAAAGTTTCATTTACAATTTAATTGTTCGAAATTGTGGTTGGCAATTTATGTAAAAGCAAAGTGACCGTTCATGTCTTTTGCTTGCTGCACACATCTCCAACGGAGGGAGAAAATTCAAATGCATCCCCCATAACAGATTGCATCGCACAATCACAAATCCCTGACCGCTCCTGTACGGTGGGCCGCACTTCCCTGCAAATTGGACACACGTGGCATCGTGGCAGTGTGATTATGCACGGTGTTGTTATTATTGTCCTGAGCAGAGACCGAAATTTCTCCGGATCACCATAATTGCCAGATTCCACCACCTGGAAAGGTGCGTACAATAATTCGTGCCAGTGTATGCCATGTACCGATAGGCAAAACTTCTCCCCCCGCAAGGAAGAAGAAACGATCGTAAATCATTGCGAAATAATGTGCTGTAATTAATAATAAATTATAATGCGCAAGCTTTAAAAACAATTATGAAATTATTGCCCATACCGAAGATGTGCAGCGCAAGCGGTCAAGACATGGTGGCCACCTGTCCCGGTACCGTGTCGCGGTGAAATTCCTACGCCTGGAAGACTGATAATAATGTCCGTTGGTCCCACAGGAGGACATGCATCGTTCGGTTCGGTAATCGATCGAAGGATACGCACGATTGCTGGGTGGGATTAGCAACGACAAAGCGTCCAAATGCATCATGTGCGAAACGGTTTTGGAGATGCGCTTCTTCGGATTTCGGGCATGTCCCAAAACAAGTGTTTCCATAAACCAAGTACGGGCACCGAGGGGGGCTGCACAATGACCGTCGCCAGTAGCTGTCAAAACAGCGGTCTGGGCCAGCCCGCATGATGATGATGATGTGCCAGCCATGGGCCGCCGTGTTGCAGTCTTGTTGTTCCACTCGGTTGGGTTTTCGGGACCGTTTTCGACCACTATCGGTTCGGTCGGGCTGGCCGTG
The DNA here is from genome assembly GCA_000473375.1 of Anopheles culicifacies. Classification (NCBI taxonomy): domain Eukaryota; kingdom Metazoa; phylum Arthropoda; class Insecta; order Diptera; family Culicidae; genus Anopheles; species Anopheles culicifacies. The sequence continues at coordinate 22,676 of AXCM01003267.1, forward strand.
CCCGTTTCGACAAACCGGCAATGCATTATTATGATTGTTATGTTATCATTTAATTATGCTCTACCAACATTGGCATTATATTACTGTAAATTAATTCTCAATAGACCATTTAAAACGAAAAGAGCCACCTTTGTCGGGGTTTTGTTCCCGGCTAGGACGGTCGGGCAAACAGCGATACGCCTGGCCCAGTGTGTCCCTTTTGGCCACTTGCGGAACAGCACACTGGAAGGTGGAAAAGGGGGGAGGAGAAACAATTGCCATGGGAAAAGTTTTGTTGCGATGAAGAAAATTATTTACCGTCAAAAGGGGAGCGCGGCAAGCGGCCATGGCCACGCTGTGCACGAGGACGCACTGTAACGAATGGGTTTCGGGCACCCGTTCGGGAGTGTAGCATAATTCATGCAAATCGTTTTGCAAAATATAGTTCTCATTTTGCCAATACATTCTTCTTCCGTACGAGGTGCCCGCCTGGGTGTGGATGCGATGTTCCCCCCCTTATTGATGAATAGGCGCCGGCCACCTCCAATCGGGCGCGGCGCACGTCCTGCGGAACAACAACAGGAAGCACAAAGCAGAGTAATCATTCTGGCTGGTAAGCGGTGAGGGTCTCGTCCACTCCCCCCCTCCCCATGGTAGTTAGCAGGCGAGTTTAATACTGTACGACATCAGCAAGGCTCGAAAACACATCAGGAAGTCTATTATGTTACGCCAAACATTGCACATTCGTTTTACTGCTGTTGCACCGATGCAACCGGCCAGTTTGGTAAAGTTGTGCCCGTACCCGTAACGGGTTTCGGTTGATAGTGGGCGATGGTAGGGTTTTGTTCATTAAAAAGAGGCTACAATATTGCTAACCATATCAAGATTGTTGTGTTGTGGTGAATGTACGTAACACATTTGTTTTGTGTGTGTGTGTGAATGCGTGGTTTTGTTTCAGTTCGGCAGCATTGTACAATAGGTTGTTGGTTGTGTTCTTAGAGTGAATTACAAATCGATACGATCGTCAGTATATTATTTACGTGTGATGGTTTACCCTGCACATTAATGGTATGGTGATGTTATTGGTAAACATACATCAATACTAGAGATAATTACATTGTAGAAGTTGCTATATTAGTCACATGTTTAATCGATGGTTTGGTTTTATAATTTATGATATAATATCCTAAAAGCGGTCTTGGCTTGATCCTATGGAACAGCTTCTAGAGAATTTCCATTTATTCTCAACATGTAGTTTTAGGTATATAATGTCTTCATATTTGCGTCTACTACACCTACATGTGAGCGATTCAGTAAGATCTGTTCCAATTTAATGTTCCCAGCACCGAAACCCTCTGGGAATGTAGTAAATTCATGTTACAAGGCACATAAATGATTGTTTGCGCCTTGTAGGTATGCAATTGAATTCTTATAGCAAACAGTTGAGGCACAGGCCAACTTTCAAGAATTACAAATAATATGACAATTAGACTAAATCGTATCATCGAGCGCATCACATCGTTTAGGAGCTTTCAAAACAATGATTATTGCAACGATTCCCTCATCTAGGAGCTTGCTCGTCAATGTTAGCCTTGTAATAGATTTGACAACAGAAGTCCTTGGTTTTTCATTCTTAAGCATGTTCTTACAAATGGTCTCTCTGCATGTGTGATCCTTTGAATATCTGAGAAGTAAGGGAGTGCTTAATACATAATTTTTACTAGAGGATTCGAAGCACTTAGAACGGCTACATTGTCGAGGAGATAGGAGCTCCAACCTTCAAACGACATGATCCCCCTGTTACCGTGTGGCCGTTGCTGGGAAGGTACGCGGGCCGCGAATCGTTATCGCGAAACGTGATCCTTTCTCCAGACTCGCAAAGAAAGTTGCCTTTAATCGATTACTTCGGAGAAGTCCGTGCGTTAAGAACGCGCCGTTCAAACATCCGTTCTTGAATCAATTGTTAGCGACAATCAATGCCGAAGAGTTCAACGATGAGACTAAAACCAAGGCGGATGGTTCTATCGGAGATTGATTCGGAGAAGCCCAATTGCATTAAGCGTAGCACAAGCATGCGTTATCGAATCCGTCAAGATCCCAAAACCATAGTCAAGACAATTTGATCGTTCGGTGTCTAGAGAATTAAGAAGATTTATTCGAAATTTGAATTTCTTTTATACTACTTTCGTTACAAATGTTGGTGCGTGTATGGACGCATATTTCGTTGTGGCTGTTAGCTGGCGAAATAATTTATCCCACGCAATCCCTTATCTTAGCCCTGAATAATCCTTTATGCTGGTGTCTATTGTTTATGCACACTTGCCTATTGTGTATTTGCATCGCTTGCACCTTTTGGTTTGTTTATTTTCATCGCTTCGGAACCACGGATTTGTTTATTTCGATCTTCGTCGATCCCGGTGATTACGTTAGGGAGTTTTGTGTCGCGTGACAATTGCTCATGCTAGTTTCCAACACCCCCCTAACGTAGAACTCAGTATCCTTATACGTGTAAATCAAAGCTTTG
>AXCM01003268.1:0-27149 GCA_000473375.1 Anopheles culicifacies
TTGCGAGAAAGACCTCTGACACAGAAAATTAATGTCTTACACAAGGAACTTGCTTACATCGGGGAATTTCAAATGAACAATATGTCTGATAAAGCACGCTTTGGAGCTTTAGTCTTGCACCTTACTAGGCAGCAGCGGTCGAACTAAAACCGGTTGCTTTTGATGGTCATCTTTTGGGTTAGATTTTCCATAGTAGAAGATCGCTCTCTTTGGAGCATACACCTCAGGAAGCAGAATGAGAGGATTTTACACAATTTTGCCAGTTTCATGCGTTCCTCGTCCAGCCTCAACTCTATAAACTCGAAGGCATGATTTAACGCCATGTGATAACATTACTATAACATTCTACAGCATTCCAATGTTTTTAAATGTCGAGAGAAACGTGCTCCGAACAATGGTTATTCAAAACGCCATTCAAAAGAAACACTGTGAAATTTGGCAATTTGCCATAATTTTTACCAAGCATTAGTTACGTTCAATAAAAAATGCAACTAGCATATTTTAGAACAAAAAAAAAAAACAAAAAAAAGGTCCCTTCCACTTCCTTCAATAACTGTCAGCCAAGCAATCACCGCATGCTATCACTGAGTTAAACGATTCCTGTGTCGAGACTGGTTTCGACCGACTCTAAACCATTCTGAAACCGGTTCCATCTTAAATCTCTGCCTATTTTTAGCCCATGTAGATGTGTTGTCTGTCAAATTTGTGGAATTGCTCTTACTTTGCACTCCACAACTTCTCCGTTATAGCTCATGAATTCAATTCTGTCAGTGTGTGTTGAGATGGCAGTTGGATATTTTTGCATGCCGATCGCGCGTGTTTATCGACGATATCCAACGCTACTTCCGGGTCCTTACAAATTGTGCGCACATCGACGATTTACGATGCAGGTATATACTGTTGGATTGTTTTGTACTCAGTCAGTGCTTGGAGAGATAACGAAGCCAATCACCACTGCTGCAAGTGTCGACGTTTCGACGAAGGAAATATACGCGTGGAAATGTATGTGTGCAGGGGCACTAATTCAAATTTTTACCAAAACTCCTTTGATAATGCAATCTGGAATCTGCGTATATCCCGGAGTTCTGTTGTGTAGCCCTGTAACCGGGCCATATTAACTAGTTAGTTTAAAAGAATAACATGCTGCACATTGTTACAGTAATGCTAGCACATGGCGATAACCTATGTCTTCGAGTTTATAGAGTCGGGGCTGGAAAATGTATGCTGCAAAGAGAGCGAACTTTTACCAACCGAACTCAAAGGACGACCATCAAAAGCAGCCGTTTTTAGTTCGATCGCTGCTGCCTAGTAAGTTGCCAGATTAAAGCTCTAATGCGCGCTTTATCAGACATATTGTTCATTTGAAATTCCCCGATGTAAGCAAGTTCCTTGTGTAAGACATTAATTTTCTGTGTCAGAGGTCTTTCTCGCAATAACAGAATGGGTGACATAAAGTGCTACAATATTCTGTTCGTACTGCTTGGCTTGTTCGTGGTAATAGACTTCAGTTCAACGCAAAATTGTGGCCAACGGAAGGTGAAGAATTTCCTCATTGTTAACGGTACCGAAGCAAAGGATGGATATTGGCCATGGCATGCAGCTATATTTCACAACAATGGTCGATCATTCTCTTACGCATGCGGAGGAACAATTCTGGATCGAAGAACAATTTTAACAGGTAGGACAAACAGACACTTATCTGCGACATATACCCATGACTATGTCCTCCTACTATGCCATTCTAGCCGCACAATGTTTGAGGGCGTCGAAAGGAAGTATCGAGCGCGAGCGTGTCATAGTTCAAGTTGGAAGAAATCGCCTACGTGTAGCTAGTCGGCGCGCACAGGAACACGAAGTGCTACAGTTGATTGTACATCCGGATTACAGTGTCAACGGTATTCGACACGATATAGCACTAATTAAACTTGCTACCGACATTACGTACACTGATTATGTTCAACCAATTTGCCTATGGGATCGGGGCGAGGGACAACAAACGATTGTTGGTTCTTCGGGAACTGTGGTCGGTTTCGGTATAGATGAGACCAATAATCCTTCCGACACACTGCAAGAAGCACGCATTCCCGTCGTCAGCCCTGTTACTTGCATCGAAAGTAATCGGGCAGTGTATGGACTATATCTTACAACTGGCATGTTTTGTGCAGGCAATCGTGATGGAATTGGTCCTTGCAACGGTGATAGTGGTGGCGGTTTATTTTTCAACTACAACGGTATTTGGTATATTCGCGGCTTGCTATCTTTCGGCCCGCAACATCCAGCTACACTTATGTGTGACACGCGCCAATACTACGTGTTTACGGATGTGGCGAAATATTTAAAATGGATTGAACAAAACCTTGAGACGGTGGTAGCTTCAAATTTACCACAAAGTTGTGGCAAAAGAAAAGTAACGAACTTTCTTATAGTTAATGGTGCTACATCAAAGGACGGTTATTGGCCATGGCATGTGGCACTATTTCGAAACGATGCCCGATCATTCTATTATGCGTGCGGAGGAACAATTCTGGACCAGAGAACCGTTTTAACAGGTAAGGTTGGCAAAAGTTTAGTTTTAACGTATACGGCCCCTACACGTACTATCCGTCAACTATCTAATTCTAGCGGCACACTGTTTAACAACCTCGAATGGGATTATTGAACGACAGCGCCTCGTAGTGCAAGTTGGACGTAATCGACTAAGCCTTGCTAGCAAACGGTCACAAGAACTTGATGTTTCCCAGTTAATCATTCATCCAGGATTCAATGAGAGAAGTATCCAACACAATATCGCTCTTATTAAACTTGCTACCGACATCACCTACACGGACTATATTCAACCCATTTGCTTGTGGGATCGAGGCGAGGATCAAACCGCGATCGTTGGCTCTTGGGGAACGGTGGTCGGTTTTGGTATAGATGAGACCAATAATCCTTCCGATACACTGCGTGAAGCACGCATTCCCGTCGTTAACGCGATTACCTGTATCGAACATAATCGGGAACTGTTTGCAACTCAGCTTACGAGTGAAATGATTTGCGCAGGCAATCGAGATGGCGTCGGACCCTGCAACGGTGATGCCGGTTCGGGGTTATTCTTCAACATCAATGATGTCTGGTACATTCGTGGTTTGGTGTCGTTCACACAGCCACGTCAAGATGCGCTTATATGTGATACGAAGGAATACAACGTGTTTACCGATGTGGCAAAGTACTTGAAATGGATCGAACAACCAATCGGACTGACAGTAGCTCCAAGTATAACACAAAGCTGCGGCAGAAGAAAAGTAAAAAACTTTCTTATTGTTAACGGTAACAAAGCGAAGGATGGATATTGGCCATGGCATGCAGCAATATTTCATAACAATGGTCGATCGTTTCTCAATGTGTGCGGAGGAACCATTCTGGATCAGAACACAGTTTTAACGGGTAAGACATGTAGACAATTGTTTATGACCTACACCCATCATCAAATCTTCCTCCTCTGTGATTCTAGCGGCACACTGTTTGATGCTACCCAATGGGATTATTGCACTCGAGCGTTTAGTAGTGCAAGTTGGACGAAATAGACTACGCGTAGCTAGTAACCGCGCACAAGAACTTGAAGCATTCAAGCTGATCGTTCACCCAGGATATGATATTAACTCTTTCCAACACGATATCGCTCTGATAAAGCTTGCTACCGACATCACCTACACGGACTATATTCAACCGATTTGCCTATGGAATCGAGGCGAAGATCAGAATGAGATCGTTGGTTCTTGGGGTACAGTGGTCGGGTTCGGTATCGATGAAACCGACCAACCTTCCGATACATTACGTGAAGCACGCATTCCCGTCGTTGACGCCATCACCTGCATCCAAAGCAACCGGGACGGGATTGGATCAAGACTTACGTCCAACATGTTTTGTGCAGGCAATCGTGATGGAATCGGAGCGGCAAACGGTGATAGTGGTGGCGGTTTATTCTTCTCCTTCAATGATGTCTGGCTCATTCGTGGCGTGGTGTCTTTTTCAAAGCAACGCGAAGATGCGGATATAGGAGACACCCAGGTATACACCGTATTTACCGATGTGGCAAAGTACTTGAAATGGATCCAACAGCACATGCGCAGGACTGGAGGTTGGAGTACGTGAAGCTGGAATACTATCAAAGCCCAAGGCCAAGTCATACGCCACTAGGGAAGAGAATCTGCCAATCCGGTTTGGAATCTATTCTTGTACTGGATTGTATTTGTATTGGAGGTGGTTCGTGTAACTGAATAGTAAGTTCTCACTAGGGGGAAACGGTCCGGATGGAATTTGATCCTCTGTCCTACCGTATTAAGACCGGCGCCGCTATCGCTTAGGCCATCGGATTGCCTTATTCTGTTTAATTAGCTCTAAAAGAAATTTTTACACAGGTTTATTTAGAGGAAAGAGTTCTACTTACCTCATTTTTTTTTTGTTCTTGTATGACGGCCTGGCCGTATTAGACTTAATTTTACCACATAGCAGGTCAGTCAGTCCATGCTACGGGGGGACGGTCCGAATGGGATTTGAACCTCGGTCTGTGGTGTGAAGGCCCAGCGCCGAACCACTCTCCCACCGGGCCGCCCCAACTTACCTCATTTTCAGTAACATTGAAAACCACACATCCATGCAAATGATTTCGATGTTGAAATATGGGATTCATTTTTTCTAGCACGCGTTAATGAACAAGACAACTAAACACACTAACAAACGCTTTGAGATTGAAGCACAACATTAAATAAAACATACACCTGCAAATTGAACGATGGGTAATAATAAGCTCCAGCAGAATGCGACACATCCGATTTACATCTTTCTGAAAATGATTTGTAGACTTACTAAATCACAGCGGGGAATATGTGCAACCACACATATCACACCATCTCCGAAAGTAACGACACTGCTTAGCAGGCTAGGAAAAAAATATATACAATTTATCACGCACAATGGCCTAACCGATCCCGTTTCACCATCCGAAGGACTTTCTAGAGAACTTAATTCACTTCCTAAACATGACTGGCGAAGCTGTATACCTTTGTTACGCACTGCTGCAACTCGAGATTCCGTGTGCCTCCTTAAGTAGCGATCGCACAGTCGACTGTGTTGAGCTGATAAGAATACAACGCTGCAATCTAAACGTAGTCAGGTTGACAGCATATAGCGAGTTCCGCAGTTGTAATAGCGCGTTGGTGTTAGTGCGAACAAGCCGATACATTCAACCAGATCGTGAATCAGACGAAAGTAATAGAAACTCTTTACAACAAAACAAAAACATACCATGTGTATGTCGCCAGAGTTCAAACCATTATGCGCACAGGTGAGGGGCTGCGTATTGATAACCCGCACCACCATTACTAAAGCTTCCTCCGTGCGATGGACTGTGTAAACTGATTAGTGAAAAGGAATAGACTTTCGATATTAGTGTTAAAGAGCGGAGCATCGAAGTAAGCATGGATTGGAAGGCCGCACTTATAAACGCATTCGAACAACCGATCACGGTTCCGATCTCCATGGCACAGTGCCTACCGAAAAAAAAAAAAAAAAACTAACTACATTTTTAATGCACTGGGCAAAGTGTTGAGAGAACGGTAGAACTGCAGCACTATAATTGGTAATTATGTACGTTCCTCAATTATTATGGACTTGAATAATCTCCTAATTCAATTCTCAGATTCCCGTCCATGTGGGGCATCGTTAACATGTGCGTAGGCCTTTTCAGCTGAGCACGAGTGTCCGTATTTGCGTTGATAAAATAGCCCATGGCTGGGATGGAGAGCGGTCAGTTTCATTCGAATCGTTGCCACCAGCGGATCAGCACTGGTCGGAGCAAAAGCAGTGAAGATCTTCAAAAAAGAGAAACAAAACAAACGAACAAAAAAAAACAGCCCGCGCTATTATCGTTTTGGCGGGGATTCCCATTGGTTAATTCATGGCACTGCGGGGATTCACTGTGCTGATTGCGGTCGTCTGTGCGTGTGCATTCAGAACGGCGATCGCTCAAGGAATCCCACTGGAATGCGGTGAACGAAAGGTGAAGACCGTGTTCCTGGTGCAGCACGGTACCGAAACGAAGGAAGGCCACTGGCCGTGGCATACCGCGATCTATCACCGAGAGGGACAAGAGTTCGAGTACGCTTGTGGTGGTTCGATCATCGACAGAAATACTATTCTTACCGGTATGTATACGTCGCCGCTTTTCGTTTGTCGGGATGGCATTGCTAACGAACGTTTTTCAATCCAGCGGCACACTGTCTGCATACATCCCGGGGTTTGATTGAGCTGGACCAGCTGTCTGTACAGGTGGGACGTAATCAGCTGTCGGAGGCGAGTACCCGCTCGCAGGAACATCACGCGGAACAGCTGATCGTTCACCCCGGGTATAGTCCGCACGGTGTCGCCGATGATTTAGCGCTGATTAAGCTTGCTACCGATATCACGATGACGCGATACATCCAACCAGTCTGCCTGTGGAACTTAGAACCAAACCCGGAGCTGATCGTGGGTAAAAACGGTACGGTGGTTGGGTTCGGACTGACGGAGCACGATCGCGTTTCGGACTACCTGCGGCAGGCTGCCATCGAGGTGGTAGACTCCTGGACCTGCATCGAAAGTGATCGTGTTGCGTACGGTGCTACACTGACGGCCGGTATGTATTGCGGTGGTGGGAAGGCGGGTGTTAGCGTGTGCAATGGGGACAGTGGAGGTGGTATGTTTTTCGAATTTGCCGACAACTGGTACGTGCGAGGTGTTGTGTCGTTTATGCCATTGCGCGAAAACACTGGACTGTGTGATGGTACCAAGTATACCGTGTTTACCGATGTGGCCAAGTATCGTGACTGGATCGTACAGTTTATCAATAAAACGCAAGCGTCTGCTGCTGTCGATCCGCTACTGGTGGACAACAGTCCGAAGCTGCGATTGCTTAACTTCAATACCTGCGGCATCAGCCCGTACTCGAAAGGAGCGAACGATAGTTTCTTCGCTTACCCGTGGATCGGACTGCTGGGAATTTCTGCTCCTGGACAAAGCAAACCTGCGGCTTTTTGTCAAGTCACGCTGATTAGCGAATGGTACGCCGTTGGACCGGCCCATTGCTTCGCTAATGATGGGATGGAGTAAGTATTGACTGCATCACCGTTTTATAGACCATATAGACCCTTTTGTTCTAATTCACATTACACATTCACAGACGAACCGTTTGGCTCGGTGATTTCGACAAGTCGACGGAAACAGATTGCATTGTTCGGAATGGCACTACCGTTTGTGCTCCACCCGTGCAGATACTTCCGATTGAAAGATTCATAATACGACCGGATTACAACAACATCGCCATCACGGATGATATTGCATTGATCGAGTTTCGCCGGCCGGCCAACATCAGTCAACCGAATGTGAGACCCATCTGTTTACCGGTGACGGTCGAGCTGCGCAGCTACAAACCGACCACGTACGACCTTGGCGGTTTTCCCGTAACTGGCGATCGTGTCGTTGCCAGTAAACCCACCTATCTCAACTCGGTCAACTGTCAGGAGCGCTACAATGCTATTCATTATCCGCTGCGTAAAAGCCACACCCAAATCTGTGCCATTGCAGTGCCAGGTAACTATACGGGTCCGTGCGAGCGGATGCTTTCCGGGTCAGCGCTACAAACGATCCAAGCGTTCGGTCGCCGGGAACGATACTTTTTGCAGGGATTGCTATCGTTCGGTGCACGCGAATGTGATGCTACCGTGCCCGACATATACACCAATGTGGCCGTATACCTCGACTGGATACTCTACAACATGCGGGACATTAGGTGGAGTGGTTCCAATACAAACGATCGGCTAATATTTACATCGTAGGCTGCGACACCACACGAGCCTAAAAGAAAGAGCATAATGTAATGGCAGGATTCGGTAAACAATTTACGAAACACGGAGCTGTAAACAATTTGGTTTACAAATCAAAAAATATTTCTTACAATAGAGATCATTTTATTGAAGAAACTACGTCATGTTTCGCTCTGATACACCTCCTGCCATAGTTGACTGTGGCTTTGCTTCATTCTTTATAATAGTAGTATAAACATAGTGTCACTCTCTAATTCTAGCCTTACGGTAGTATTGCATCCTCTTTGTATGACGCGATAGGTTTGATTCTCACAGTTCCATAGTTAAATACTCTTCCTTCTTACAATCTTATGGCAAATCTAGGTCGTTTTAATGGCACATGCTTTGAGTTTGTTCTTGTTCCGATGCACCTTCGCAATGTGTCGTTCAAGAATGTTGCCGCGCAGGAAACGTTCGCCACAATGCTCGCACGGTATGACCGTGAGGCCCTGCGGTACTTCACCATGTACCTCGTACATGTGACGCTTCATGTTGTACGATTTGGTGAACCTCATCTGACACGGATCACAAGCCAACGAGCAACGGCTGGTCTTGTCCCACGCATGATGCTGGTTCATATGCTGATCGTACTCGTAGTATGTGGCGAAGCTTTGCTGGCATTGTTCACATCCAGGCGGTGGTTTTTTAAAGTTTGGTTTCATCTTTCCCTTTCTTCGGTGGGCCGGGACGGGCGAAGTTTTATCCACTTCGCCGTTCCCCGTGCCGTCGGGTGACATTTGGATGGATGGAACCGATATGCCGAGAGCCTCGGTCGATGAGATCAATGTCGGGCCGGACAGTGTGAAAGAGCTATCGTTAACACTAGTACCAATTACACCGTACTGCTGGTGCAATAGAGGAGGAGTTACTACCGCGGCAAACGGTACTGGTTCTAGCGTAACCAGAATCTGTTGCATTTCCTCTGGCCCATCGCTTTCCTCCTTGCACGCGAATTGTGGTGTCGGTGTGCAGACGATCTCTTCCGGCACTTCGGCTATAATCGGTAACGCATCATGCGTTACACCATCATCATCATCATCGTTCTCCAGCTTCACTTCTACCGTCGGTGGTGCCGGTTGTTGCTGTTCAAACAATAACTGCTGTTGACGCTGTCTTTCCAACTCCTCGGCGAGTAGAGTCCTTCTCGTGCGAATAAGCACATCCTGTCTCAAGCACTCTTCCCGGAACTTACAAAACAGGTCCAACATTTGCAGACATTTGTCACAAATGACCGCCCCAGCATCATCCGTCTGTGCGAGGTGGACAGACGTTAGTACCTCTATCATTCGCACTAGCTCGTCCTTCGGATCATTGTCGCCCGGTGGAAAGAGCGGATGTATTACAATGCCTTCCGCTGCACATAGCCGACAGAAGAAATCCTGAGCACTAAAAACAAAACACAGGGAAGAAAGAACTCTAAATCACGAATGACTTCTTGAAACAGTTTTGATAGATACTCACAATGTACCAGGCTCCATTTATGCTTACTCCCAGACATAGACACCGCTGTACTGTTCGTTTGGTTTTGTTTTGTTGTATTTTTTTGCGGCAGAAATGTTTTGATTCGTTCACGCGTTCCGGTTAAATTGTTTATCGCGTACGGTTTTGTTTACAAGCGAACAATAGGAAACTTTCGCAAACGGTGCAAGTGAATTGACAGCTTGTGAAACAAACATCCGTCGCACACAAAGCTACTCGGGGTCATTTTCTTTTGATAATACAACAAATAATATTAGCAAATACTGTGCATATCGAAAAATTTATATTTTTTTCAAATTGTATTTCGGTTTTGCAATCGCGGATATTCCGAAACAAGTGTATGGACTACATCAATGAATGGAATTACAAAAAAAAAAATTGAACGGTGAGGCTCCCACTGTGAGAAGTGTTGGTTTAATTCACCACCACGAGTGGTGAATATAAAATAAAACGTTTAAAAATTGCTATGGCCGTTTTTCCATTTTATCAATAAGCTTAAGAGCAATTTATCATCTTTACAGGACGATACGCAATAAAATAAACCTTTTCGGATGTACGTAGCTCAAAGTGTTGTCTTAACGGGGCAGCTTTTGTTAAAAATATTATGTATATAAGTATATTTTTCCTTCTTCTGTATAATAACTAGCAACAATTACGCTACGAACAAAACAACACACATGTCTCGGACATCTGGTTTATCTGCTAGACTGCTTTAGACAAATTATAGCTTGCTAAATTCTAAGGCATAGTAAAATTCGTGTTTTCTTGTTGCTCGGAAGGCCACGACGTACACATACGCATATGAGCGAGGGTTGGGATAAATTGCCGGGGACAGGGTGGGAAGGGTGTTCACTTTTTCGCGAACTTAGCCTTTGACTCGTCCGCCACCCAGGACTGCTTGTGCACGTTGTATAGGTGGCCGAGCAGCTGGAACCGTCTTGGAAACCGCTTATCACACTGATCGCACGGGAATGGCCGTTCGCCGGTGTGCGTCCGCATGTGTTCACCGTACGCAAACTGGCTACGAAACTGGCGCTGGCAGATTTCACAGGCGATCGATGCCTTCTGCCGTTCGCGCGTTCGACCGCGCGATCGTATCCGGTCCTGGTGGGCCGCCAGCAGATGTTCCTTCAGCTGGTGCAGATTGTTCTGGTCCGCACCGCAGATATAGCACGCGTACGAGCGTCGTTCGAGAGCATCGATTTCGTCCTCATTACCGATACCCTCGCCGAACGTATCGTCGTTCCGGGTGTGGTGTTGCTGAGCAGGAACTAACCGGCCCGCAGTAACATCCTCCATCATATCGCTAGCACCGTTCGGTAGTAACGCGCCGGATGCAACTACCATAGTAGGTGTACGGGCAGATGGGACCACATTCAAACCAGAACCAGCTCCATCCGTTGCACCGTCCAGCATCATGTGCGTACGCATGTGTAGCACCAGTTTGGTACGTCCCGCAAAGGTTCGTCCACACAGCAAGCAAGGATATTCCATGCGGCGCCGTTTGCTACGCGATTCGACGGAATCCGTGCTACGTCGGCGTACGCTCGGCATCCGGTAATCCTGTGGCACATCGTCGGAATCATCATCCGAATCGGTTGAGAAACCGGACTGTGACTGTTGTTGGTGCTGGTGCTGCTGCTGTTGCTGTTGGCGTGCACGCAGCTCATGAAACATTGCATACAGCAGCATTTCCCGCTGATCATCAACCGGCGGTGGTTCACTTTCTGAGTCGGAATCGTTGCGTAGGAACAAGCTTCTCACGTATGACACTTCCGGCTTTTCGATGTTTGCGATGGGCGCGTTTTGGTCGGTATCGGAACCTTGCGGTTGGTGGGACGGCGGTTCCGGGGACACATCGGACATTGAGCCGGTCCGGGCCCAGGTTGTAGACCGATGCTGCAGCAGTATCGAGCGGAGTTGCGATGCCAGGGGCGTTTCGTTCGAAGGCACATCATCCTTCGTCCGGTGTACGGACGACGGTGGGGATGGTGTGTTGGTGGCACTCGGAGGTTCAAGTTTGGTGCGATGGGACCGTTGCTGAAGACAGCTTGTCCCCTCTAGCGGTGAGACGGATGCCGGTGGTTGTGGTGTGGTTTGCTCCTGCCCAGCATTACTCCCACTACCATCGAGCAACATCCGCTTCAGCAGCGAGGATGTGGTGGTGGTGGTCGTATTGCTTGCGGTGGAGGTGTTAGTGGCGGCAATTCCCGCTAAAGATGCGTCCGATCCACTGGCGGCTGTGGCGTTGGTGTCGCTTAATTTCACCGGCGAACGATTGGCGGGTGAAGTGCATTGTTGCTGCAGCAACATTTGCTGCAAAAGCGAGGGTTTAACGTCCTTCTCCTCAGCGTCCTCTTCGGGCGGTTCCTCTTCGTTACACTGCCGAACCGGATCCGTACCCGGGAACGAGGGTGGAGGATGAATCGGAAGCAAATGGGGCGTTTGGCGGGGTGATTCCGGTTCCATGTTGGGGGAGGATCGGCTTGTAGTGGAATCGCGCGTTTGGAGGAGTATGCTTCGCAATATCGAAGACATGCCACCATCCGCGTTGGACGTCAGCTCGGGTTCTACCGTAGGTGTGTCCTCCTTTTCCTCCCCACCGCTTACCCGCCGCTGATCCAGTGGCAGTGGTTCACTTTTAATTCTAATTGCCGGAACCACCATCACCGATGGTTGCTGCTGGTGACTACTTTCGCCACTACTCGGTGACCGGTGCACGGACGGTCGTTGCGGCGATGAGGGTGGCAACGGGGTTCCCTCGTCCTCATTGTTATTGTTATTGTTGTTCTTCCGCTGGCCTCCGGTCCGTTGTCGCTCTAGCCGGAGTATTTGATCGTTGGCGAGACAGCGCCTCCGGTACTGATAAAATTTGTCGAGCGTTTCGACACACTTTTTGCAGACCTTCGCCGGGTAGTCCTCCTCCAAGGTTATCTGAGAACGTGCAAAAAAACACACACACAGACGAAATGAGATAGGGCATGAGAAAGACAAAGCTAGACAGATGTTAGAGCGTACAATGAAACAAAGTGTGTCTCGCGTATTGGCCGCTTTTTGTGTGTACGCGCGAACGGTGCCACAGTGTGTGCGCGTGTGTGTGCATGTCGCGAAGGGCACTGCGACGGGTGAACGGTCGTGCAGGAGGTCGCTCATAGACCGTCCGCACCAGCGCGCTGCATCTAGAGTCGCACAAAGAGAACGCGCGCCAGTTAACCTCGCCGTGGAGGAGACTCGAATGCGCCGCACGCTCACGCATTGCATGCGCACCGTCCTTGTAGATGAAATCACACATAGGCACACAAAGGCGCGCGCACACACACAATAAGCAAGACCTCGAGCCTGTCGTGTACGAAACCAAGGACGCAACTGACTCACCTGAATCGATGTACACTCCAGGATCATTTCGATGAGCCTGTGCTCGGTGCGTAGGGAATGGTGACCAGCGTCGGACGTTCCTTCCGGTTGCGTCAACGCCGGGAACAGGCTGGAGCTAAGCTCGTCCTCCGACAAACACAGACGGCAGCAGGTTTCGAACCGATTCGGCGGTAGCAGCACTTCTTCTTGCGTCATTGTCCCCTCGCCTACTCACGCTCATTGCGCTCCCGACCGCGCGCGCGCCGGAAAGGAACCGAAAGTACCCTCAACTCGCTCCGCCGAAAACAATAATCCACCTCAAACGGTTGGGCCGGTATTGAAGAACATCGAATACGGTGCGACGACACACTCGCCACCGTCTAATGGTTAGGAGCGGTTACTGCTGCTGCCTACGGCCACGTGAACACACCGAACGGTGGACAAGACAGTGCAGGGAACGATTGGTTTGATGAGCGGTAGTACGGTGCATACGCCACACTCACTCCCACGATCACCACCGCGGATGGGGCAGAAGACTTTCACTAGGGTGGCGCGCAAAACACACCACCAATAACAATAACAATAGCAACACACACACACACACACCTCCAGGTATTTCTCTTTTTCGCTAATCACGTTTTTCTGCAATGGGGTACGAACGTTGGGCAGCTAGTAATACGCGTCAACACCTTTTGTTTACGTATCCTCACTTTTAATTGTACGATCTTCTGGGTGGTTATACGTGTTTTTTCCGTACCGGTAGCTGCGGGGAATATTCGAATTTAGTATTAATTGAATGATACCCTGTGTTATCATGCTAGAAACACAGTGTCAAGTAGAACCACGATCACATCACACGCAATTTCCACGGGGATAAATAAATGGCGCACTAGAGAAAGATGTTTGTCGGGACTTTTTGCTTCATCCTAGTAAACAACGTCACAACTAACGATGGGCAGAATGTGGATAGCAGCTGCTAGGCAACGGCGTATGGCGGTATGAAAGGAAGTAGCTTTTGCGTCGATAACGCGCGCGCCAACACACACACACTCAGTAGGGGTGATGATGGTGCTCGACACTTCTAATCCCGGTTCGCTTATGCTTCCCTCCCGGCACCGAAAAGATCGTGGCCACGAGAAATAATGAAAAAAAGGGGGCCACCTTTCTAGCGCACTCACTTTCCACGAAGGCAGATCAGTACTGGTGCTGTCTGTTGCTACTTTTGCTCAATGTGCGCTCGTCGCAGTCGTCATCGCTGCTAAAGGAGGCCTTGCTGGGTGTGCTGTTGTTGCTGCTGTTGGTTTTGTCCTCCGTCGTCGTCGTCGTTGTCGAGGTTCGTAAAAGCTGTTTCACTTCCACCACGGCACGTTTGGTATTGCTCGCTCGTTCGTGCACACGTGCGGTGACCTCGAGCGGTCGGTAAGTTTGCCGTTGCTGCTGCCTTTCATGCGTTCCAACAACGGGGCGCCAAGTACGTTGACGGGGCTGCTAGAAGGTTGCTGCTGCTGTTGCGGTTGTGTTGTGTGTACTACCAGCCGTACACGGTTGCCTCGTGAACCACCGCAAACCTCCCCCGTGCGCTCTTGCACAAACGCAGGTCAATAACAAATAAATGTCAAATTTATTCACCACACCCGCGCGCTCCTGTGCAGCTTCGCTTTCCGCAGAAGAACCTACACTATCGCTTGCTCTTTCTCGCGACCGTCGCAAAACGGAGCAGGCGTTGATAGTGACGGTCTGCCAACCGAACACAACAAACCGATACGTCACCAATATTATTTATGCTGCCGAGTGGTGGTAGTTTTGTTTTTTTGCACACGCTATAACGTGCAGTACTAGAAAAGTAGACACTACACTATCATCCCATTCCTTTCCACCATACACATACTCACACAAATTCACACTCTACGGTGTGACCTCTTCTTTCATCCGCCCCGCAAAAGGGAATGTGTACGGTACGTGTCACGGGGATGCACTGCACATGCACCGATACACTGTTCGCACTACCGATGTCCGAGGTCATTCATCAAGCGCAACCAACATTCTTCCCGTGAGGAAATGCACTTTTGAGGTCCGAAACTGTACGGGAAGGTACACTGCCAACCGCTTGACCGTTCTTGTACGGCGGCTGATTTGAGCAAGGCAAAAATGATTTCACGAACGAGAGAGTGGAGGCAAGCAGTGCGATTTGCGAACTAGGTTGCTGTAGACCTCCGTTCGGTTCATCGACCTTTTCTCACCGCTGTCGGCAGGGTGTAATGGGAGCGGATTGAGGCGAGACGTCGATTGAAAGTCAAAAAATTAGCTGTCCCCAAAACAACCACCACACAATTAATTTAGTAACTTTTAAGAGCACAAAATACTCATACACGTTGGTGGATTACCATTAATCGGAAAGTTTGCTGCGAGTTGCGAATTTAAGCGATATTTACACCACAAACTGCTTCTATCTGTGAGCGAAATCCATTCACCATGTGTTTGAAATAAACCCTTGCATATGTGCGCACTCTGGGTGCTCTAGCGGTCATTAGTGGTGAAATCAAAATGACATGACATGCAACAAATTAGCGTAAATTCAATTTATTTAATAGTAAAATCTCTTTAATAATTTTTGTAAAACACAAATTCAAATTAATAGACTGTTTTTAATTCAAAACTGGGTTTTCACAATATTCCAAACTGCATGAGTTCAATTCAAAATTTCTCTCAACATTTTAGATTTTTATAATAAAAACGATGATACACTTGTATTACTCATGCAGTGGTGACAAACTCTTTTCATATGTTCGTAGTAAATTTGTATAATTAATTAAAGTATAAAATACCGTTGACTTTGTAGTGGAAACGAAACGCTTAATTGGTTCGAGAAACGCTTCATATCTGATCGCACTTAAAATACATCGCACTCTGTTTGGTGAATTTAAAATAACATCGAATGAGGTATTTCAACGCATTGAGACATTGATCGTTGTGTGGAATTCAATTTTGAAAGAAATTATGCCGAAAACATTAGTTGTACTGCAGTAAAATAATTAAAATACTATAGTTTCCGTTTTGAACACTTCTAAATAAGTTTTATTCCAAGTTTGCCTCTGGTGTCTACATATAATGCACATTCGTTTACACCAGCCCAATGCTATCATACAACATATGAGTTTCGCTTCACACGAACCGTTCGGATTCTAATCGTAAACGCGATGCGCTATACTGCGTATTTCTCGCTACTGTTTTGTTTCGTGTTTGGTGGTGATGGTAAAAATTGCATACAACTTTATAAGAAACAAAAAAAAAAACAAACAAATAGCTCTCTTGTGCCTACAATGTATGCTTATGGTTGCAGCTATTGTTCCTAAATTGTTTCTAAAAGTCTTACCAGTTTCTTACAGCGTCTATAGCGTTTGCTCTACATCGTGTGTTTGGATTTGTTTCTTTGTTATATCGGTTGTTAATTTCGCCTGTTTGACTGGTAAATCGTGTTACATTACTTTGGTTACGTTTTTTTGGCTCTGCTGTACTGCCACCACGTGACAAAACGAATAAAACCTTCACTTCACTTTGCTGACTAGAATGTTTCGGTAATTACAGTAACAAATGGGATATGGCTGTATAAAAATAAAATGTAAACACATCCCTCACTCTACCATGCTCTCTCTCTGTCTTTTGCCTAAAAACATCGCAAATTGGAAGCTTTCAAATGGTGCCCTCATTGGTGTGGAAACGATTCTTTTCCTAGTGGTAGCTTTGATTCGATACTTACAAAAATTTAACATTCTACTTAAGAATTATACAATACTTTATGAGCAATGAATGGTGCACCATCTTCATAGTTTCTTGCAATGCATTTTGTTGACGTGTGTTCAAAATAACACACTACGTAGAAGGAAACTAAACCATAAATCACTATTACAGCCTCTGCAGTTTTCAATGTGCGTCATAACGCCCGAGGGCTGCATACACTTCGGCCCGCTTCTCGTCAATTGCTGCGTGCATTGCCGGACTGTATGGGTCGAACTGAAGGATGCGCTTTTTGCGCCGGTAAATACCTTCCTTTCGCATAAGTGCACACGCCAACAGTTCCTGCAGTGAGAAAAGAAGAAGACGGCCAATATAACGCAATTATTTCACCAAAGCAAAGAATCCGCGTTCGATTTACCTCATCCGTGGAGTAGTTGAGAAACTTAAGAATACTGCGCAATGTACCTTCGACGTTCTCGACCAAATCGTCGTAGAAGACTAGCTTTACCTCGCCGGTGAAATTTTTCGCCCACGAGAGATTCGTTTGTTCCCATGCCCAAAGTTTATTTTTTACAAATTGAGTCCAATCTGGAAGGAAGCAACGGACAATTAGATTAACGAGCTGGGAGTGATTACCGGTCTAGCGACCGCCACTTACATCGACCCTTGGTCCTACGGTAACGATCAGGCGAGGCAAATCCCACGTGGCCACCAGATTGACGATTAAACTCCGCCAGAATGGCCCGTTCCGGATCACGTATCAGTAAAATCGCTTTCGTGTACGGGGCCCATGCGTGCGGGCCCCATTCGTGCGTTTTGACCACCAGGACCTGCGAAAAGCGGGAGCAAATATGAAACTTGAAGGTTAGTGTTTGCATTAGAAGAGAAATGTGAATTTCGAATAGAACATTTCAATGTTTGGATGGTAGGTTTTATCGTGGTTGAAACATAAATTTTATGTATTTTAGTTCTGCCATTTAAATAATTATTCTCTGGCCTGAAGAATTAGTTTTTCTTTTTCTTAGTTTGACTCCTTTAAACGCATTGGCGGATCAAGTTCTTTGGAGACCCCTGGCGGAATGGCCCCCAACATTATGTCCCCGCTGAATGACGAGGCCCCTGGTGGCCGCCAACTCCGCCCATAGGTTAATCCGCCACTGTTTAAACGGTTGCTTAACATTTTGTAACAAACGATTTTTTTTTCTTATTCACTTTTTTTTCAATTCTTTTGTTTCGTTGTTCACTGTATTTGTTTAAGCAAATCGTTATGGTTGTTTTACTCCAATCGTATTTTCAGTGTTCTTTTAACAAAATTTTAATTAATTTTTGGAAATTTTTAACAAGTGTAGTACACAATTTAAGATTTACATATTTGCTCCAAATTTTTCATCTTTTTTTAACAAACAACGACCTTTGTTAAATGAGCGAACGGATATTAATGCCCAAATGAATATATTTTTCTAAGTAAATATTCTGTTTCTTCTACAATATTGAAAGAATCATCCTTAATGCGTCCAAACTCTTTTGAGAACGTTCATTTATCACGTCACACTGACAAAACTGGACATAACAGGATATTCTTTATAGTGTTACGACTTGTTACAAAAGGAGGAAGCAGTCAGGCATGAAAGTTCAAATTTGTGTTACGGTGCATAAGATAAGATGCTCCTAAAACACGAGATCTTATAATTTGATTAAAAAACATTAACTTTTTTTCTAATATGTCACTAACGTTCTTTATAAACTTGCAAGAAGAAAAACGCCACAACGATGGCGTCAAAATGATCATTATTAACGGAATATTAACAATCACGTTGGATAAGCAGGAAACTGCTCGTTCCATACTTGTTAAACTATGTAATACAAAATGCCCGAATCATTTTATTAAACCATTTTACTTCACAGAACTAATGCTCCTGGATTACATTTTGTGTCGAATATTATCCATTTTTGCGTTACGTAATAAATGGATGTTCCTTTTCGTTTGTTCATAGTTAGAGGCCTACCACACTTTATATTGTATCACGACTTTGAGCAAGTTTCACATTTTTTTTTATTTGTCGAGAATTGAATGGAGTACAGTTCACAGTTCACATTACATGCTTCTCTGGGTGTACTATCGAGAGTACTGTACTAGAGCATATTATTCTGGCAACTTCGGAAAAGTCGGCTTATTGAAGATACACCAAGGCCGATAACCGAACCGAACTCTATCGTGAAGTTGTTAGGGGTTAACCTTGAGAGAAGGCAGACTTTTATGAGACATATAGGCAGAAAAATTCTATCTGATTCATTTGTATTGTTTTAAATACAGAAGCATGTTGTTGGTCACAAATACCCCTGGTGTAATAATTTTAAGTTACTACTTTTACTATTTTCATTGAATGTAGATAACAGGTGTTTCGCTCTCGTTCGGCTCAATATATGAAAACCTATTGCTTTGATGATACCACTCTATGCAAAGTGGATCACCACTAAAGAACAAGCGAAACATCCTCCCCGTCAAAACCCTGGAAAGCGGATATGATACCCAAACACTTACCGACGAGTTGGCGACACTTTCCGCCGGGAAACCACTTTTGAGAAGCCCATAGTCTTTGTACACGCTACCGGTTAGAATGCCTGTCAGAATGGGAAGTGTAAAGCATTAGGGCAATTACTGTCTCGTACACAATGCTTCGACGGCCATCTATCGCTTACCG
Organism: Anopheles culicifacies; assembly: GCA_000473375.1. Classification (NCBI taxonomy): domain Eukaryota; kingdom Metazoa; phylum Arthropoda; class Insecta; order Diptera; family Culicidae; genus Anopheles; species Anopheles culicifacies. The sequence goes on from AXCM01003268.1 coordinate 19,151, forward strand.
GTCGCTTGCTGTAGCAGATATCGCAGCCAGGTATTACCACTGCCCGGGAATGACACGAGCGCCGTCAGTTCCGGTTTCGAGTGTTGTCCCTTTGTGCGCCACGCCACGCCACCACCACCGCCGTTTCTTACGCTATCACTATCCACTAGCTTACCACTAGATGTGTCACTGTTAGGCCGAACCGGATGCGAGGAACTGCCCGGACTACCGGCACCGGACGCTGCGACCGATGGGCCATCGTTCGCCGGTCCTGTGTGTGCGGCCGACCCGGGCATTGAGTGTAGGTTCTGGTTGTTGTTACCACTACTACTGCTGCCGCTGCTGCTGCTGCCACGGTAGTTGTACACGCTAAACTTCTTCACGAAATGGCCCGGGAAGGTTTGCAGCAGCTTGGGTGGTTTGCGGGGCGCATGTACCGGAGCGTCCAGATAGTGCAGCTCGGTGCACCACTGCAACGGTGGCTTTTTGCTCATCAGGCCCAGGTCCCGGTTGCGGAGCGTTTCGAACTCGCCGTAGCCGCGTGGTCCATGGACGCCCCGCTTCTGCTGCGGTCCCTGCAGGCTAACGAACGATAGGAACAGTATGCCGCCGACGTACACCAGTATGGTGCCGGCCACCCCAAACAGTCGCCAGCCGCGCAGTGCCATGGCCGCATTATCGCATCTGAAACGAACGAAACGAACACCAAAACCGGCGTGATGGTTAGCAAATGAACGGCACGTGCTGCTCGAACGGGTTCGGCATTCTGTAATCGAGGTTATAAAGTTAATTTATTATAACTCACGAAATGTACGCTTCGATCGAAAGATGAAATGATGACCTGCTTGCCAGCGAGTAGCAAATGTAATGCAGACGGTTTTATTGGAGTTTTTGTTTTGTTGGACGATTTTTCCACGCAACTCCAAAACATAACACGTGCACCATCAAGCTGGAGATGCTATCTGTGTTACGCGGTTAAAGCTGTATCCATATGAGCTGTACGAGCGTACGAATGGACTCTTGCACGATGGAAGATTACTTCTGTCCCAGGAATGACCCAGGTCGTGTCAAGGGCAACCAGACAAACAGTACGTATCGTTTTCTACTCCACACTTCGTTGGTGCAATGGATGGAGACGCGTGTAGCGGGACAGTGCCATTTATCACATCAGTTTCCATGTTACAGAAGGGTGGTATGTTTGAAACATTTCAATGTAAACGTACTTGATGGTGGGAGTGTTAAAAGTTTGCTCGCGACGCGATTTCACACTACCATGCATTCGACTCCAACGCAAGGGCAGAGAGTTGTGAGGTCATTATCGTGCTTTATCGGGAGGGTAATTATTATTGGCGCAAACGGATGTGACGAGAGTCACTAAGTAGATTTGTTATCGATGGTAATTATGAACAATAGGTTTGTGTCCGTCTGTGAATGGTCGGTATCGGCAAGTTTCATGGGACGGGCGAATGTTTACCAACTTTAGCACGGTTGCATGTTTTTTGTTTTTCTTCCTCTATCGAGCATGGTGTACTTTAACGAAATCATTTAAAATTAAACGAGAATCGGATGACCGAAAGCGACGACATAGGACAGTCCTAGCAATGCATTGTGCGAACGAAAAACATGTATAGTTGGAGTGTTGTAATGTGAGTGCTAATAAGCAATTTAATACGCGTAAACAAGTGGTTAAATTACCAGAATAACTTCGTTGATTGATTTAGAAATTGAAAAAAGAGCCAGGTCTTTACAAATTGCATTAGATGGAGCGTTTTTGAGCTAAATAGGTTTTCTAATACATAAATGAATGTCACTATCTGCTAGTGCAAGGTGCATCCCAAAGATGTGGTATAGCCTATCGTAAAGCTTCCTTGTGGTCCTGTAATTTCACATTTTGTATGGGATAATATGGGATTAGAGGTACCAATGCGACAGAAAAAAATGCTATTCAGTTGCTTGGTCATATGGCTTGTGAGTGGTTTTCCAAAATTTCCGAATGAAATCCATGAACTTTCCACCAGATTCATGGTTTTACAGATGAAGCATAAAGCTGTATTTTAGAATTTACACAACAAGTACAAGCTTTAAAAGTGTAAGAATCACAATGATCAACGTGGTGGGTAGGCAATCTACAGACATGTTTGCTATATTATCAAGAATCTGTGCTAATTTGTTTAACTTTCACCGTAGTGGTAAAGAAGAAGCATCTGCCTAAGACATAAGGGGCCGCCCATTTATTACGTAACACTAAAATTTGCATTTTTAGACCCCCTCCTCCCTATCGTAATAAAACGTAACGTTGGGAGGAACCCCTCCCCCCAAATATGACGTAACATAATACCGAACAACCCCTCCCCCCCCCACTCTATTTTTCCGCAACAAATACAAAAAAAAAATCCAGACTGCAAGTTTAAAGCATTCCGGAACACGAGCTGGAATTCTTAATTTGACAAATTTAAAGAGCTAGAGAAAACGAACAAAAACCTGTTGAAAGTGGTTAAACGTAGTTAACTCCGATTAAGAACTCATGCACTCTGAGTTAACTAATTTTTCCCATATATAGTTTCTATGCGTTTAGTGAGCTAATTTGAACTGCTGAAAGTGTTAAAATATTATTCTCAATTTTATTCATCAGATGGACAAAAGATATTAGTTACAAAAAATTGACTGTTATTCATTAAATTTGGAGGTTAGCAAGTCATACAAAAAGTGAAATCAAAAATACTTTTAGCTCGTTCAATGGCTGGCCTCGGAGGTCATTAAGCCAAGAAAAAGAAGACTAGGACGAGTAAATCAAAAGATATAAGCTTTACAATCCAAAAAATAGCCCACACGTAAAGTATGTCTAGCCTGAATCGGTCATTTCGGAAATTTGGACCAAAAAATGTTCCAAATTTTTCTCTGCACAAAATTGTGAAAACATATTTGTCCCGGCATTATACAAATTCCAAGTTTGTACGACATCCCTATCCAAATATATCAAGCAATAAAAGTGCAATACTCACCCCAGTTGAAGGCATATGGTTAATTTATGTTACGTAATTCAAAGTGGACCCCCCCTCCCCCCTCTGCAGCAAAACATAACGCTAGAAAGAACCCCCCCCACCCCTTCGAGCGTTACGTAATTTATGGACCACGCCTAAATGTGTAAGGTTTGAGCAGTTATAACTATCACGCGCCCAAGTAAGTGGAGGTCTTCGTCGGAATGATGGTGTCACCATCAGCTGCATTGCTAAAAAGACTTGAATTACACAGAGATGATAACACTTATGAAGATGTGCAAAATCTCACTTATCTTGAGTCAAATCGATGTTTATGTTGAAATACGTGACATAAAGGCTTTTGACTGTTAAACTGACTACTCTTTTGCAGCTAAATATCAGTCAAGGAAGCCAGCTATGCTGCACCATGCCTAAAGACTTGTTTATATCTGATCGAATCTCAGGTCTGCTGTTACTGTAAACGACTGATACAATGTAAGTTCTTAGCTTTTTTTGAATAAAAATATTATGTTAAGCTCAAATATATATTCGTTAATCCTTAGTTCTAATTTGAAAAAAATATGGGAAATATGGACTAATCTGTGTCAAATTTGCTAGACATTTTTATGAGATTTGTCGAGCAGCTGATCGGAGCTGGTTTTAGGAACATATTCTAATACAAAAAAACAAATCTGATTTCTAATAAAGAAGGCTGATTTGGCATGGCAGTTTGTTTAAAAAGCTAGCTGCTGTTAAACTGCCAAGTGTCAAAACGCGTAGACCCATTGTCAAGCCAACATCTCTTGAGCTTGTAGCCCTTCAAAAAAAGGTATAAGTTTGGTTTACTTCGAGAAAAAAGCAGACGAAAACTGTCGAACATAAGCAGTTCTGAAATCAAGCTGTTGTGACGTCGTTTAAGTATTTACCACATTTTTCCGTATATTTGAGACAATTTTTTGTTCATTTTTGCGTAAAAAATATGCGATCTCTTAAACATGTAAGTAAACATTTCGGAAAACACAACCCCCCATGAGCAACTAACTTGTTTGAACGGGAATAATTGGGTTTTTTTTAAGTTATACCCTACCGCTTTTATTTAAAAAACTGTCAATATCATGCTTCTTATCCAGCAAATGTCAAGCGTAAAGTTATTTTTCCTGCAAAAGAGCATAACATAAATGTAATGGATGTTGAAGAGGACGACGCCATTTTTAAGCATATTCTCCGGAAGGCCGTCTAGTATGACTAAAGAGACTGGGATGAAATTTCATGATTTGTGTGATGAATAGAGTTGTTTATTACAGGAAATCAATAAGATTGTAGTGCATAGTTACTGCAAGCAAGATCTGCAAAAGAATTAACAGCATTGTTGAGATTTTGTAAATTGTTCATCCGTCTGCTGTTAGTTGTTTATTTTTTGATAGAAAATAACGTTTTTAAATAAATTTTATATTAAACCAAATATTTAGTATTTTGTCTTGCTTTCAATTGGCCATAAGTAAACCAATATTACAAAAACACAAGACTTATGATTTGAACCATACAAAGCATTTCTTTGTGCTATAGAAAAAACTTAGTGCAGCATAGATTCACTTTAACTGTACACAAACTTTGAACACATTTTATGGTCGCATCGCAGACTATGCAAATTTGGTTCAAAAAATGCAGCAAACTTTTGTGACTGTCATCCGTAGCTCCTCCAACTGGGTGTATATGGGTCATATGGCCTCGTTTGCCACAAGCTTTTGGACGGTGGTTTAACTATGGTTCGTAAAAGTTACCCCATCCACTTAACGATGTCACCCGTTGTAGGTTGAGAACTTTCAGCATGTTTCCGTACCGCCGTACGTCGTAAAGTGGAGCTGGTTTTGATTTCGTGCCGCACTAGGGTCAATTCGGGGATGGAATGGTGAGGTTAAGTACATTTTATGTCCTTTCTAATGCTGGTGAACAATGCTTCAATTACGCTAATCAGGTTAAAGCGAAGGATTTAGCAATATTGACAGAGAGTTTTGCTTTAAATGTTCATAAAGGTAATCAATCATTGTGCCTTCGTTTGGATGAAAGGTTTGTTAAGTATTACTAATTACGTTCCAAAAACCACCAATCCCCACGGGCTACACGCTGAGTGGAACAGTATCGAATATCATCGACCATTAAATAATCGAATCCAAACCATCAATCTCTCCACACCTATGGCGTACTCATCAGGAAACGACAGCCTGCAAAGTTGGACGATAATTTGTCGATCGATTTTAGGAAATGTGGCCAAATGTGGGACGGACGGTGATGCGTGGATTGTAGGGCGAGCGAAAATCTCTCCCAAAGCGCAAGCACATGGTGGACGAGAGGTGTGATCCCGTCCATCTGTGTTTATCGGCCAGCATTAGCTAGCCGATGGGCAAAATCCATGAAACGGCGTGGAAATGTATCAAATACCAGCGACGACAGTATGGTACAGCTTCATGCTGACATTCAGCGGGTGTTTAAGGGTGCGTTTTAATAGCTGTTTCCACCCCAAAACAGACCACACCAGCGATACCCGTGGGCTGATGGTCGACCCGGATCGGTGAAAGCATATATCCTTCGACGATTCCTGCCGAGCAGAAGGATGCCACCGCTATCCATGTGGGGACCACAGCCAGCTCTCTTGCTCTTTTCTTCTCCTTCGTTCTATTGGCACAGAGCCACCGCTTTGCATCGATATTACGCTGTAGGGTATTGCTTTTATTACCATTTTTGTGAAGGATAATAATGAACTGGTACAAAGGACGTAGGCGGACGGTTAGAAATTGTGAATGAGAAAGGAATCAGCAGGGTTACAGCCAGGATCAATGAGCTGTGGTGTTACTTTCTTTTTCCTTTCAGTCTGTCACCACGTTCACTTTGTTCGCATCGCCCACGGCTTTAAAGCCCATCGTTCTATTGTGCGGGAAACTTTCTTAGCGTCCGGAACGTGTCGGAACCACGACAGATCCCTTCGGTACGAACACTAGGAACGCTAGGCCGTGTTGCTGCTGCTGCTGTTGCTACTGTTTGTTGTGTGGTGTTTCTTCCCGGACAAGTACACTGTTTACATAGCTTCTTGTTTCACTTGAGCGTACCGCACGTATCTAACGTGTCACCGCATGTGGCAACTGGGGAGATTCATCAAAACACTTGATTGCACTCGGTTTGGTCAAGACACAATGTGTTTGCGATGAAAGTTTTCACGCACGGAAAGTTTCAGCATATGCACTGGCAGCATTTAATTTAACAAAGTTTCCAAAATGAAGTTACACTTGAAGTTACAAAATTAAACAAAAGTTACAAAGAAGAATCAAGTTCACTTTCATAAACACAATTTTAATTGTTTCGTTGGGTTTTATACGTCGTTGAAGCGGAAGGAGCTTCATTAATTTTAAAACTTAACAACATACTTACGAGTCGTTGTTAGTTTTCAGTAATCAATACTCTATTTCTAAAAGATCTTCAAAACATATTTAAGTAACTCGAAACAAATGGAACTTTGAAAATTTTGACGAAACTCTGTAATCTGTAATAAAATATTGCTCTACACAAATTGATTCTCTCCAAAATCAAAGTGTTAGGTCAAACTTGTAAGTTAATCAACTCTAGTGATCAACTCTAGAGTCAAAAGAAACGGTACTAACATCCCATGTGCAAAAATTCTCCGTTCCTGATGAATAGTTAGAATATTTGAATATCATTATTATTGAAAGAATGCTGTCTATGGTTCACATTGTGGCCTAGGAACTGTACTTACATTAATCTCCAAAACAAAATCTGTCGCAGAAGCAATAATTTGCTTTTATAATTTTGCAGTGGTGAGTAGAAATAAAAGTTTTCTTTTTTTGCAGTTCAATGCATCGCTGTACAACATACTTGAACAATTTATAAATTTCAAAAAGGTATTAGCTTTATACTCTAATGCATACTGGCCGCCAACTTCTTCTTTTTATTCTTTGACTTAACGAACTATTTGGCCATTTCTGGCTTACGAGAATTAATTTTACCACTTAGTTGAATAGACAGTCCTCACTACGGGGAACTGTCCGGATGGGCATTTTTCTTTTATAAGCTTCCCTATGATTCCTTCCACATAATTTTATCAGCTATTTTAAGTGGAAGGGATTTAATCCAGACTGACGAAAACTATTGGGATCCAAATTCACACAATACCAGACTATTATACAGCATTTCCACACTTAAAAGGTTGGCAAATTCATGCGGTTATTGATTGTCTATAGCTTTTTCGATTAAAAAGGTTAAAAGTACTAGGCGCCTCCATTGGTATTCTCTATTGTTTGCTTACTTTTCCTTATTTTTGTTTTAAATTTGCTTTTACAATTGTTACATTAATTAAAAGATTATTACAATTAATTTTTTAGTTTTAATGTTATTATACTAGTTACTGTTATAATATAGTCACATTATAGTTGATACTTGTAGAGGGCAAAATGAAATACTTTTGTATATCTGTCAGACAACATTGAAAACGAAAATAGCAAAGAATCATTTAAAATGTGTGCCATCGCAGATATTGGTACATTCGTCGCGTTGCTGGTATTGAATCATTTCAATACCATGATGGTAAAATTTATTTACGAACTATTTCAAGGAAACTAAATTTCGTGTTCCTGCTAGAAAAACGTTATCATAGCTTATTACTAGCCATTTATATTTTCAGCAGAAACAAAAAAAAAAAAGAGCAAGTTCTGTACAGGATATTTGAACTATTGGACCATTTAAGATGTCTTATAGCATACTTGGTCATACACCTTTCGATTCTACAGTCGTTATCATTATACACTGCGAGAAAAAAATGTCAAGTTGTCTTACTACATTACAATATTATCGCTAATGTTCTTGTGAACTTCTAGAAATATGAATTGACAAACTTTGCGTAATATAAACGGTTTTTGAAATCGTCCTCTTATTAAATTAATATGATTAATTATTATTTAATATATTTGTACTGAACGTAGCGGGGAGCGGTTCGGTGGCCGAGGAGATTGCGGCACTGGTCTATGAGCGGGCAG
>KI423383.1:9713-27667 GCA_000473375.1 Anopheles culicifacies
TCGCCCGAATTACCTAACGAACTGTTTCGGTTTCGCTTTGTATCCTCCAAAGCGGGGCACATGCTACAGTCGAAAGGAGAAAAGAAGCTCCCGAAAGAAAAAAAAGCACACACACTCACAAGCAGCTTTCGTTTATTTTCCAGTCTTTCCGTTTGGAGCCCAGTCACACCCAGTCGCTCACTGTCCACATTCATTTGCTTTGCCATCCGCCTTTCAGCCGGGCTCGTTGGATTTGCCCAAGAGACCAGTTGAGGGACACAGTGACAGCAACATTCTAACGGATCATTTGAGAAATGTTGCTGTCATCTCCGTTTTATTCTTGTGCCTTTTGGTTTTGCCGGCGACATTTTGTTTCGGTTTTGTTTTTTTTCGGCACCATGCTTTTTTCTTGCTAAGCTCAATCCCTTGGGTTTGAGAGGAGCAGGGTTTTCTCTGCAGAAAAAAAGCAAAACATTCAGATGCATGGTGGGTATTGTTTTTGGCAGCAGCAAATAAACCAACTGGTCGCTCTGGTGCTCTTTCGTTTGCCGGGCGTATGCAGGATTAAGGAGGTTTTGCGAACGGGTCTGAAAAACGATTGCATAGCGGGAACGAAAAAACCGACCAAAATTATCGTAAAGGTCGAAAAACCCCAGTCTATCGCTGGTGTGAACACATTCTATCTCCCAGCTCCCCTTTTTTTTTGGATGGTGTTTGGAGATAGAACAAAACCAAACATTTCGCCATTTAGCGTTTGTTTTTGTTTCGTTTTGGTCTTCCTTTACTTCCAATGACCTCCAACTCAACAGCCACAAAGGATTCTTCAAAGCCAGCGATTAACATGCCTCGGACATGGAATGTGAACAGAAATAAAGCGTTCAGAATCACTACCAGCAGCCAAGAACACAAAAAAACGTACAAGCCAGAAACATTCAATGCAGCAAACAAATAAATCACGTGCACGTATTCTTCGGTGCTAGTTGCGTGCTTCCATCGAATAATTTAACCTTCTTGAACCCTTTGGGAGTAACTGCTACAGTAAGCGGAATGCTACGAAGCTATATTTTCGCTTGTTAGAAGGTACTTATAAATCAACAAGTTAATCCAACGATTAAATGCCTCCTTTCAACAGAAAAGATTACAAGGGCTTTAGAAAACCAAGAACTGGTGGGTGCGTTAATAAGCTTGAGCATTTTTTTTAAATTAAATTTACCCGAAAAAAGCATTTAAAACAGTCACCAGTTCTTTAGAAAGCTATTTTGATACATGATTTACATAACTTTAGGCGTAACGTAAGGCATTCTAGCTCCTCGAGCAAATACGCCCAAAAGTATGCATTACATGTACTAAAAGAACAGTTCTGTGTAAAGCACAATCATATAACGATTTTCTTTCCTTTATAGGGCTTTTTTTCTTCTAAAAAAAAGAAGAGAGTGGTGGGCTTCTTTAACCTAAGGTCTACTTAAAGCATTCAACTTCCCCCAGATTCAATTATACATCACAGGAATCTTTTACATATTTTTCCTCCGCATTAAACTTCACCCCCAACTTGTGCTGCTCTGCCCATTAAAACCTAGACTTGCGCATGATATCACCCTCACGAAAACATAATTTAAAACTTATCACAACCTACACAACACAAACAACTTCACCGAAAGCTTACGGACACAAACACCTACTACGAACGGTACCATGCATTCCTGCATACACCCGTGCCAATTTCAAAGGCAAACCAACTTTCCAAAGTGCCATTGGATGGTTTGTTTGATGAACATTTAAAGTTAAACAGCCGTCTCGAGAGTCATTCGCCATTCGTGGCACAAGAATGCTGATGGTCCACTCGCATTCGACGTTTCGTGCCTGCGTTCTAATGCGAACGTCAATTAGGTTGTCAAAGCATCGTTCCCGTGTGCTTTAAGTTCTGTTACACTTTTGCTTACATAAAGCGTTTACACGTTGAGTTCCCGCTTGAAGATGACAGTAAAAATCGATTCTCAGGAACAATTTGATAAACAATATTTGACAACAGATTTTTTTTTAGCTTGGGGCCAATTTTTTGGCTGATTATCTGGTCCGCTTGGGAGCAGTGTAGGTGATGACGGCCAAAAAAAAAGCAACGCAGCATGAAAAGCACCAACTCCACCAAACACGGGCAGCAAGATTTCGAAGGCAAGATAATCGTACTGCAAAATGAGCTTCACGTTTCTTCGTCTGTGTCTGCACTATATAGCACGGGCAGTGGAAACAAACACACTCTTGCCTTTTTTACTCTATGGAAGTATTTTGCAGAAAAAAACGGAAAAAATGCCACCTTTTCAATGAAAGAGCAAAGTAAGCGGGCTCTAGCTCTATGTGCCTTTTAAGCCCAACAGCTAAATCCTTTACTAACAAACACACACACACACACACACACACACACGGTCAGAAAAATAAAGCGGAAATCCCCAGGTTAGCGGGCTTTGGAAAATGCAACGGAAAATCCGGACGCGACAAACATTGAAATGAGTTTCATTGTTTCATTATTTGCCTTCCGGACCTTTCGCACGAAGCGCAACACAGATAGAGCAACAATCTTAAACCTCCAATCCCACCTCCGCCAAAAAAAAAAAGAAGTGAAATCAGACTCATAAAAAGAAGAGATGACAAACCGCTCCCGGGAGAAAAAAAAACGATCGTAATCGGAAGATCACTCAGCAAAAACCGAAAACAAACAGCTTCCTTCATCATTCAGCAGTAAACAGACCGGATACACAGGTGCGTTTGCCGTGTGCACAGGACGGGATGATAAAGTATTTTGAGAAAGGTTTAGGTCAACCTGAAATCGAGTGGGACAAGCGATGGGAAAAAAACAAAAAACTGTCCCCGTGACAATGCAGAATGGAAATGGGCATAAGCCTTGTACAACGTTTTTCGCTCGATGGTTCGGTAGGTTAATAAAGCCTCGCAGCCGGAAGTTGATACGGAAGACACCTGGTCAACGAAGGGACAAAGTGTCATCGGGTGGAATCGGGTAATACTTAATACCACCTACTGGAAGCGTCCAAGCGTGAAGAAGACAACTGAAAAAAGAGGTGAGAACGAAAAAAACGCGAAAAGGATAAAAACCAGATGATTAATGGTACGCACTACCAGGTACCCAGCACGGTCTCTAAATCTCTTCTTTAGCGTCTGTCGTTCGTTCTGAAGTGCCGTTTATTTTCCCCCCAAACACTCCATCCTCTTTCGTCCGAACCATAATTGACGCATAATGTCCCCCACCAACCAAAGCCTCAAGGGAAACCTGTGGCCAGGAGGATACCTTGTGCGGCACCGACCCGTAACGGAGCGGCAATAAAAGAACAATTTTGTCTTCATTCAAAACGCGTCGTGCTTGATCGAATTCGTTTCATGCGCACGCTAAGAGCTCGTATCGCGGTTCTCAGTACTTTCAGCGTTTGATTATGCCCGAAAACGGCATTTCGCCGAATGCATCAATATTACGCTGAGATGCTGCTAATTCAAGATAATCCAATCATGATCAGCTCTGCTTTGGACTTTTGATGGGAACCGTTTGTAGTCCAAACTCTTGGAAGTGGAAGTGCAGAGATGGACCAGATTGTGCATAGCATTTTATTTTCGAGTAACAGGCTTTTTTCTTGGATTCCGAGTGTTTTTGGTCTTATTAATTGCAAGAATTCTGCTTATTTTAATTATTTAAGAGAAGCTTTTTTACGCTGCTTGAAACGTTAATTTTGATTTACTAAAAATCGGATGTACTATTTACTTTTTTATTGGATTTTCCGCAAGCTGGAGCTGCAAATTGTTGCAAATTTTTTGTTTGAAAATAATAATTAGGAAAAGTCTTCGAAGCAACAAACGCTAAAAATTTTATACAAGTATAAAGGTAATATTTTCTGACAGATATCATATAAAAGTAAACAAAGCCTGACCGTTTATCATAAACAAAAAACTATCTAGATGAAACATTTATAAGGTTTTAATCGTTATATCCAGAGGTACTCGTCTAAATTAGAAATGATGGTTTAACACAATCAAAAACAGAGTTCAAAAGCAGTTATAAATATGGTTCTTGTTAAAACATAACTGCACAGAGCCGGATACTGATGGTATGGAGCTGCACCTAAAATTAAATTAATTAGTGTAAATTCAGAGTACATTCTCTATTTGAATAACTCTGAAATACTTCGAAGCCTAATAGTTTTGCCAGAAATTATGTTGGTTCTGATAGCATGTTACCAAGCTTAACGCAAGGAAAATAACCTTATGGCTTAGGATTTAGAAGAAGCCTAAGTTCCCAAGTCTAAAGACAACTTCATGTAAACTTTTTACTAGCAATCTCTCTCAATCTTACCCTAGCAAAGTGTTTTAAATGCAGCTTCAGCAAGGCTTCGACAAAGAGCGATATTCAAAAGAGTCAAAGAACTCACCAGCCCTACTTTTACCAATTACTACACTAGACCCAAGTATAACAAGTGAGTACAGTAGGTGTTTATTACAATTTAGGGGTGTGATGGTGGAGAAAGTGAATGGAACATTTCATATTATTCAAAGCACAGCACCGACACTACATTCCATCCCCGATGGGATGATTCCCCGTACGTAGAACTAAATAGAATACTAAGGGCAAATTAAGTCAAGATAACCATACATGGTAGGCTCAACACTACTTGAGGATGTAGTGTCACTAAAGAAGAGTATTTCTTTGATTTGAGTACAATCATGTATGTTGTATGTTGCATATTTAGTGTCGTTTACCTTTACTATTGCTATAGAACAGTACGAACGCTTTCACTTAATTGAAGATATTTTCCTGAATTTGCACCGTGCACCGAATGATATTGTAAATTACTAGTTAATTTTCCGAACATGAATCTACCGATCCATCTCGTCCACGAATAGTCGAAGTGATTGTATTAGTTCGAATATGAACGATATTGAACACCATAACATCTGTTTACGCCTAAATGTAGGCAATAAATAAGCATCATGTTGTTATAGTGTTCCAGAGAGTAACAGACACATCAATTTCGGATAAAGTATGTATGAAGGCAAGGGATAAATTAGAAGTAATCCTTTTCTACTCCAATGAGGAATTGTTGGCAATTTGATAAATTAAATTGAAAAAAAAATTAGATCATGGTCTAGTAAAATCCTCATAATTGTAACACTCTTAAGTATAACTCAACAGAGTTTCTTATCCTATTGAATTGAATGTCAGCATAATCGAGTAAGAGTACCACGAAAAGTGAGTCATCTACATCATCCCGCCCAAGTCTCTTTTAATGTACTTCGAAAAAACACATATTTTTAAAGTCAAATATTCATCGCTTGTAAACTCAAGCGTAAAAAAAACGCTCTTCAAACAGCAAAAAAGTCTTTGTACTCTCGTACCTTTTGTAAATATCCTTTCATCCATCATATTCGTAGCACATTGACCGTTAAATGGTTCCGATATTGGAACCGATTGCTCTCAGCGGTTCTTACCAATTGCAGCGTCCGATTCGTGTCTGAATGATTTGTCCAATTTAAATGTTTGCTTTCCCAACCCGTCACCAACACGCGGCTCACCGCGCACTCACACAGACCCAGGAATCGGGCGCGCGAATCCAACCCAAGTACGTTTAACCACCCCGGGGACTGTAAATTTCGGAAGGATGGAAAAATAAGTTCCACCATTAGGGTGCTAAAAACCAATCGTGGATAACGGCCCATTCTTGTGCGTTTTCGTCCTTCCCTCCTGCTTCCTGCTTCAGTCTCTCCCTCGCTCTCTCTCTCCCTTGTGGTGCCAATCCCCGAACTGTAAGCTGCGAAACCGGCACACTGTCCAGATGCTTCGGCAAAAGTAACGCAATTTGCTTCATGAATACATTATAAACAATTTACATATAAATTCTGCACAGTCAACCAAAAGCTTTTTTCGGCCAATTTGGACGAAGGCATTTGCGAGGGAGGTGGGGATAAAGGTTCCTCACGGCACGGAGGAGGGCATTTACTTGTTCTCTACATTCATTCATTCAGTTAGTTACGGATATCAGCGGTCTGCGACAGTGCTCCCATGCACTGTCCGGACGCACGGAAATGTCTCGGGAGACAAAGGCTTTTTCGCTTACCATTCCGGGATGGGGATATACCTTTTTTTATTTTAGGTTCATTTTTTTCTCAAACGGAGAACGTTGTTTGAAGTTGATTGTTTGGTTCGCATTCCGGTTCGCTGATGATGGCGGAAGCAGGTGGATTACGCCGGTAGTTGGAGCAAACAAGGTGCAGTTTTTAGGGATGGGAGTTAAGAGGAACATGTTGAAATTTTACTTTTCATCGGTACACAACATAAAATAGCAACAACAAAAAAAAAGGAAAGAAGAAGAATCATGACCGAGTCGCTTCGGAACATGTTCTCGTTTTTTTGTGTCATATTCTAGCTCCAGAGCTAGCCGGTAAGGAACGTTTCCGGTAGCAAACACTCACACACAGAGGAGTTGATGCTTTCAGAATTGAATTTCCCCAGAGCATCGTAGTGTGGGGGGGCAGGAATGAGCCGTTGGCAGTACGGGAACGGAGAACCGTACACGGATTTTCCATTCATTAGCATTTGCAATAAGTTAAAAACTCGGTGTGCCAAACGTGGACAGTAGCACGTACGTTCGCTTCTTTCCGGCCCCTGAAGGTGCACGAGAAGTGGCTGGAACACGGAAATGTTCCGGATTAAGCGCTCCGTTGACGACGTCAAAGTTTGTCAGCATCTTTCACACTCGGCAAAAGGCTGGCCGGGTGGGGTTTCGCTCCCAATTTCCGTCGTCCCACACTTGAAACTCTGATGAAAATGATGGATTTTTTCAGACGAAAGTAAAAAAAAAGCCCAGATCTCCAAGAATTGCGCCATTCCGTTCTTCGGCGGACAGCAAGAAGAAGCGTGACTATCTGCAGCCAGCATCCAGGTCCCCGTTGGGTTGATAATCCGCAAAAGCTCAGAATTCACGAGCTTCCCGTACAAGAGACGTACGGCAAGTTTGTGCACGTTTGATGAAGTTGTGCAAATTTCCCAACAAGCCAGTTTCGCCAAACGGCAGCATTATGGCTAGGCTTCCATAATCGTCTACCGTAATCAAAGAGAGTTTGGTTGAAGGATGGCTACAAACGGCTACCCTCACCATTCCGTAGCCATGCTGACAACGCCACTCATCGCATCGCGCCAGAATCGGTTTTGCCGGGGATTGCTGGGAGTAGTCGAAGTTATGCCACCGACGTTCTGCACGTCGTGATTACGTCGACGATTTCAGACCCGGCGAGATAGTCAAAATGGATAAAGTTTGTCATAGTGTGTTCCGTCGTCCGCTTCCCATGAAGACATACACCGGGAGACGATGATGGTGTTGAAGATATTTACTCAAAGTTACCACTTGTTTCGCCTCTAAGCTCCTGGTAACGGGGTAAGCTTTATCACCGGGTCTGCCCTGCCTTATCTGTTTCTTTTCTGGTCTGGTCTTACATTCTTCCCCGTTGCAGGAAGCTTAGCTCAGGCTTCCTTCACCATCATCAAAGCAAACGAACGGAATAGTGGTGCAGCTACTCATAAGGTTCAACTTCCAAACTGTTGTAAGGTTCCACCGCAACGGATCCCTTTTACACGAGAAAGCGGAGACATATTTTTCTGCAGACTCTCTTCCTACCTCCTGTTCCTTGGTCTACGTCTCTGTCTCTCCGTCTTCCACCAAAGTTTGAACTGCGGGATGGTGAAAGTTTGTTCGACTACCGAGCCCAACCCATCCTCAGGACTTTCTCTCACACAACAGGCACTTGGGAAAGTTTATCCAGCGTCACCCGTTGGAGCTCCGCTCGGACAAATCCGCACCGCTTGCCGGCTTGTGGATGTTACGAGACCATAAATTTGCTCTGTAAAACTGAATAAACAAAACGTGAAGTGAGTCTTTACCATGCGAGCGTCGTCACCCGGTTCTAGGGGACTTTGGAGGTTTCGTTGTGTTTCACCCCTCCCCTTTTACAGCGTTCTTTCATCTCGGCATCTTGTCGCTAGTCATGAGCCGGATGACAGGAGGAGAACAAAATTATCTCCGGCCCAGCGTACAGAGCCTGCCGATAGTTCACTTTCATTTCTGTATGGAAGTTTTCTTCTACTGCCGTCGCCGTTGCGTTTTACATGAGTTGAATAATTAAATTTTAATCCGGAAGTACAAATTCGCAAGCAACATGAAGCAGAGCACTCTCCGAGCTTTGATGGCACATTAGATGCAAGCGACCCAAGGCTTAAGCGTCTGTTTGCACAATGCGTCAACTCCTGGATGACAAATAAACAGTGGCCACTCTGCCATTTCGGGTACATGGTCCATGGTTCCACGGTCCGGTACTTAACGACGGACCGATCGTATCATTCAACCCTTTCAGACGTTCGGCTCCAGTATTTTCACTTCCCGTACACCTTTTGCTATTTGTACGTTCGAACACACACACAGAAGAAAGAATCGTTTCATGTTCGTAGTGGTTCAGTTTGCGTAAGAAAATTACTGAGAAGAATAAAAAAGGACAAACTTCCGTACATCCTCCTGCTATGGCCGTAAAGAAGGTACAAGCCCTACACAGCAGTCGAACTCCAACTTTCGCTTATCAGATTAAGGTTTTTGTTGACAAAGTGTTTGATGTAGAAAAACATACACAATCCCACACAACGGGTTCTGGGATTTCCGTTCCGTACGCCGAGAAACAGGATGTAACCAGCTCCGGACATTGGAGAAAGCAAAAGCACACCATGTGTTGGATCTTTGAACCCAACCAAAACCCATTCATCTAGTCTACCGATAGCTCATCCAATTCTAATAGTGATGATGATGATCTAGTGAACTGACTGTCTACTTCTGCCCCCCTTTTTTTGTTTTCTTTGGAGAAAAACTTTCGGTTAACCATATCACGTCCACAATCTCTCAGACACACAGAGCGATGCGTGATGGTGGAAGTTTCAGTCTTCAGTCCACCAGTGCAACCGTACTGTCCGGTACCATAAGTGGCAAAAACTTTTTCCCATCTCCCCACTATAATCGGATAAGCATTAACCGTTTTTATTGATGGGATCTCTGATTAAGCGATAAACTAATTCATTTAAGATCTTTGGCTGTTTTTCCGGTTCGTGGGCACGCACAACACGAGAAAGAAAGAACTTTGCTACGCCAAATAGAGTCCTTTCGGTGTGTGCTTGTGTGCTGTGCGGGAAGCTATAATTTGTAGATCATCGCTTTGGGGTTTTGGAGCTTGGTTTATGGTTCCGAGAAAAACAAGCTTTCTTTCTCCGCGGCTTGTGTTTACCTGTTGTACGAAAAACAATCGGGAAGTACACGGACGTTGTTTGTTTTTCTTGTTGATTGTTCAGTCGACCTTAGAGGAAATGTTCTCTCTACGCCGGTGAAATTTAAATACGCTCAAGCTGTTATCGAGATTAAGCTTGCATTCAATTTTACAATATGGTCTTTGTTCTGGAACAATCCCGTTTAATGATTCGGTAGAATGCATATGCACAACACCCGAACACATTTATGAGCTGATCAAATTCGAAAACTTTATCCCAAAGCTGCACTCTTTCATCGCCCCCAGGAAAGGATGGCCCTTTGATTATGTACCGTTTTGTGTGGTGGTCTTTTCTTCATCCGAAAACTTTCCCTCCACTGTCATGAGCCGTTGCCGATTACATCTGCCTTACGGTACTGTGCACACGTTGGATGGAAACGTTCGCCCGACGGGTAGACCTCGTTTCAGACTCATTTAAACTTTTACTCCCATGCACGGACGGGGACAACAGGCGATTGCAGCAATCAGTTGATTGCGGCTTACCCGGTCCAGTGGGAAAGGGAATCATCATCCCGCCAGGTCGGACATACACCCGGTGAAAGTTACTTTGCAAAGTTTACGATTAAGTCTGGTGCACAAGTGCATTGGCTAGCCGGAAGCGACTAGTAGTGTGGCTGGGAATAAGATTCCTTTCACACGAATATCGGGGTTTGCCAATGCTACCCAATGCACCGCTCCATTCGGTTGAGGGAACAGTTTCAAACGGATGGCAGGTGAGATTAATGATCGGAAACGATGACTAAATGAGTGAAAGGGCTTACCTTACGGGTGGAGTTACAAGTGAATGCTTTTGATGCATACACTTAAATGATATTAGCTTTTTGTTATGCGCTGAACTGGAAGGATATCTTTGTGCTTGAAGTTTCCTCTTTGTTAGATACTTTAGTAGCCTATGTTTCCCCATAGATGGCGCTCGTTATTTAAGGACCAATTAAAAGACTCGAAAGTGCCTTAGAACCAACTTGAGTTTTAGTACGTATTACATATTCACCACATTTACCACTTGGTTTACTTAATGAATCAAGCAAATAATGCTTTTCAGTAGTGATGGGAAAACTGTTGTTCGGTTTTTCAGGCCGGAACGGAACGGAACACATAATACTTCTTTTCCAATAAATATTTTTCAATAATTTTGAAATCTCTAACAATTTAAAATTCGGATATTAATTTCAAAAGAAAATAACCAAAATAGAAAAAGATTTCCATCGAGTTCCTGTAGAATTGTGATGCCATTTAAAGTATTAATATTATTTATGTTGCCACATTCTCAAAGCTGATTATGTTGTCTCGCCGGTAGCTCAAACTCAACTGTCCCTTAATTAATTCACAGTTAAAATACCCATTAGCTAGAAATTGCAATCATTCTCAGAATACTATTAACATTTCGTGCCATTATTTGTCGTGTTGCAAATAGCCTACATTTAGGCGCCAGCAATTGATGTTCTCTTGAATAAATTTGCAACTACTTAAGTATACACAGCACTCGAAAAACATCAGGAATTTCCGACAAGGAACAGAAAGAAATGTTGTGATTTGTCTCATAATTCTCTCATGACAACTAAAGAACGATGTGATGTATTCTGCAATAATAATAATGGTATCACTGCTAAAAAACCTAAGACTCAATCCATTCCCTTGCTCTGTTTCAATTATGAATTCAGTCCTTCAGTTATGCAAAGTAAAATCCAGGGGAGGAGGCCGATTATTATATTTTACTGAAAGTGTTCCTTTGTTCCAGCTAAAAGCAGGATAATAAAGTTGTTTTAATCTTCTCACGGGAAATACAATTTAGCTGTAAAAAACCATTCTGATTTTGCATGATATTCGGTTCGATCAACCCATTAAAGGAACGGAACGAATCTAGAACGTTAGGAACGAAATTCCCAACACTACTTCCTAGTAACTATTCAAACATCTCTCACCAGGCGCGATAAAGAGCGCAGTTAGCAGAAAAACCGAACACTAAACAGCATAGAAGCTCTAGCCTTGCTATCTAACAACTGAGTGCTTCACTGTGTGCGTCTCGTGTGAGCAGCAGCTAGCCAGCTACGACGGGAAGAAAATTTAATTTCACACTCGATTTGAGTAGGTTAATGGTGTGATTTGTGTTTCGAAATAAAATTACGATTACCGACTTTTTGCCTCCCGAACATCGGGCAGAGAGAACAACACAAAAAAAACAGAACAGTGACATAAAACTGCTCTTTTTCCTCCACTCCAAACAGTAACAGACAGCTTTAAGCTGTCATGGTACGTTCCAAACGCAAGTGCGCATTGTTCTTTGTCCTTGTAGCAGCAATACTTCCGCAAAAGTTGGTTGTTGTGCCGGGGTTTTTTTGTTTTCGCAATTGTGCAACGGTGTAATGTTTTATTTTATACTCGTTCTTAAACACCAGCGCTGCCAATTCGATGAACCACGAACCATTTTTATCGTAACGTTTACTTTAATGTTTGCTGTGTAGTTTAATAATTAACCTTTTTTTCTCTCTCTCTCCACTCTTCTCTTTCTTCTCTACAGTTGTGAACCAAAAATACAACATACAGGTGCACGACGAGTATGTGATGTCGGGGAATACGGCCGTTTTGAAATGTCAGGTGAGTCAGTGTGTACTTAGATGGGATCGTATCTTTTTATCGTGGCCTATAAAATGGGGCCTCCGGTGTTTCTCTCTCTCTCTCTCTCTCTGTCTCTATAAAGTAAATTAAGTTTTATTGTCTCAATATGGCCCCTTTCATTTGGGGGAACATTTGGGTGGGAATAAAATCTAAAACTGAAACGAATTAATGGCGGAAGTGAGAAATTTTCATGAAACCATTTTTTTTTTGGCTTTTACTAAATTTTCGTGGAAGGAAGAGCATTGGTGAAAGTAATCGTTTTACGTACTTCTGCTGCCCAATCAGTGATAGCTTTCGTGGAAGGTTCGATTAAATTGCTGCTGCTGTTGAAGCTTTTCAGATTGGGTTCGAATTAATAATTTGGCTCCTGTTTTTTGTTTTGTTTGGATGGTTTTCACTGTTCATTTGATGGGAGTCTTTGTTGAGGTAATATTTACAGGAAAGAATGTGCCAATTGTAATTATCACCATTCAGGAAAAGTGTACCAAAATGGGGGAAAGATTTAAATTCTCAAAATGGCAACCATTAGAGCATGAAATATTCCCCTTTCAATACTTTGAAGCCTGCATGTTCAATACATTTAAGCATTTAATTAATGATGCATTATTTTTCACTTCCTTGAAAGCTTTGAAGCTTTAAAGACTGCTGTACTATACGTCCAAGAAATAGCCTCTCCAGGAAACATATTTTTCATCACATTCAAGTGGTTTAATATATTCCTCAGCCAGTGACAACTCTCGATATTTCTCTCCATATCAAGATGGAACCATTTTCCTTGAAAAACAAGGGACAAAATTAGCTACTTTGCAACCTAACTGGGCTCATCTTTGTCCCAAAACTGCCTACCCGTGGCTGGAGTGTTAAAGCACTCCACCCGCCGAGTGCCAAATGTGTAGGAAATTGAATGAAAACTGAGAACCATTCATCATTTTCACCATGTCGAGGCCATTTAGGCGTTGACTGGATCGGCTAGCAATGGCCACCTCCATTGGTGGACGATCCAGTGGCACTTGGTCGGAGAGATGGACAGTGCGACAGCTTACGAAGTGCCCGATGATTTATGATGTTGCTTACCCGCTTCCTCCTAGCTAACTCCTCCATTTCGGTGCGTCTTGGGGAAATAAATATTCATCACAAGCCGTCGCTGGCCATCCATTCTGCGTCAGGCAGGCTGGTCCAAAAGTTCAGCTTAGTGTCAGTAGTGTTCCAGCTTCCGAGAAGACTTTTTTGTCCACCAGAGGACACCACCCGGGTCAAGCCACACGGGTTTGTTGCCATTCGACATTTGACCGGTGTCGGTTGACATTTGTTATGACAGACCGAAACATCACGATAGTCACCGAAAGCCTGTATGCGAAAGTGCGCTTCCCGGTTGCAGCAAACTTCATCTGCATGAACTTCACTTTGTCATGCAGCTATGTACGGTGGCAGCTGCACTGAGCGGTAAGGAACTTGAAAAAAAAAACCCTGCAGAGTGTCCAAGTACGACAACGAAATTTATGAGTGACATTTTTGGAAAACTGTTCCTTTACCACGCCAGTCCTCCTTCTACTCCTAAAACTCCGTACTCCGTTTCGGACGACCGATTCTAACGGGCCGGGCATTCACACGGCAGATAACACTGGTTTCATGCCGTTCGCACGTTCGCTCCATCGTACGCCGGGCACGGATGTCACGTTTCATAATGCTGTAATTTACATAATTTCATCACGTCTCAAGGATAGGTAATATAAATTTCATCACAAACCTGTCAAGTCGCTGGCGGGCCGTACCGCACCGTGAATTGCGGATCGAGCCGGCACGCGTCCCGGAAGTTAAGCATCGTTTGACGTTCTGCTGATTTCGTTAAATTCTCCATTTCTTAGGAACCAAAACTTGATGATGCCCATTTTGCAAAGAGAGAGAGGGAAAGAGGAAAAAAAGGAATCAGACAATTCTGCCTTAAATGGTTCGGTATTATGATTGAGGTAAAAGGTAAATTAATTAATTTTGGCGTGCAAATGGAGCGATAGACGGTGAAATTGTTATTTAGAGAAAAAACAGGAAATTGTTACCTACGTTTAAGAACTGCCGAATCAAGTGAAACGGGAATATGATTCTAAATTATGCATTTACATTACAAAAATGAATCGGGCAGTTCCAGTTAATGACACCAAGTTTGCCCTGCGTAGAATCTGTGGTCAGAGCTTATTATATGATCAATGCTAAAAAATTCAAGCCCTGATTGAGATCCGCTTAACGTCGAAGTCATAATAAATTTCTTTTCACAAATTAGGCCACCTACCAGCTCCTTGAACAGGAACCATTAAGCGTCCGACGAAAAATTATTCAAAGCATGTACATCTTCCGGATCATAAATGGAAAGATTGACACTCCCAGGCTATTAAACTTTGGTAGCCTGTAGACTTCGTCTAGAATCCTGTCCAAACCCAAGCTTTTATATGCATACAGAGCACACTGGAACTAATTACACTCAGTATCCTCCCAAGACAAGAATATCTTCAGTTTAATGGCGTAGTTAATCTTTTTGACTTTAGTAAGTCCTCTTCTTTGTTATTGGAACGATTTTTGATTTTCTTGAAATCCTTTAGAGATACAAAAACACAATAATTATATAACCTATGTAAAACTTACATCATCAAATAATAATCTAAAAAATGGTCAAAAATTACTACAACGTTGTTTTATACTTATCGACCGGAATGTAGTTTTTATGGAAAAATGCTTTTGCAAAATTTTAATTGAAGGTTTTACCATTTTATCCTGTCATTCATATTCTTTAATACAAGTAAAAACTTCTTTTGTTTGTAAATTATGTTAACATGATAAATTATAAGCATCAAGAAAAAAATATATTAAAATCAAATAAAATTTTAAATTAACCAACTCAATTTTTACGTTTGTAATACAGTTCGTAACACAACGATAAGGCCACCCGTTTTTTTAGAATAACTAGAAATTTTGAAGTTAGATTTTAGACAAAATTGCTGCGAAGTTGTACAGACTACTATAATAAATGAAATTTTTTAAATAATTTACGAAAAAAGTAGTGTTTGTATTGTCATGTTACGAACTGTAATATCCAAGAAATAAAATTAAAATTAAAATTCTATAAAATTCATCTATTTTACCTTTCCCTATGTAACGTGCTCTTTGAAAAATAATCATTTACTTCCTTGTGGAAAGAGTCACTTAATTCTAAGAACCCGCGTCTAATTATTATTTCTACCACGATCACCGTACCACCATTACGCACTCATTCACTCTCTATCTCAAGTTTGTGATAAGCAGCAACTCAATTGAATATTAAATTTTGCGTAAAACATCATTTACAGCAACAAAGCCCGTCCCTTCCCTTCCGAATTCGATCAATTTTGGGTGCGAAACCATTGGGAAAGCGATAATGGCCATTAGGAGATGAGATTGATGGTGGAATGCCAATGATGATTGCGATGAAATATGGCTTCCAGGTCGTTTACTTTGCGTTGTATTTGATTGTTGTATTTGTGCAGTGGGGAGAGTGAATGGCCCTTGGGAAAGGGATTTTCGTGTGGTTTAGAATTTAAACTCAACTATCGATTGGAGTTGGAGATTGAGCAATAGAAAGCAAGGTTAAGGGAAATAGTTTTGGTCGATTGTGAGTGTTTTAATGCTCTTGTACGTATTGTTCCTTTTCGATCGATTTAAATCTGTTCATTATCGAACTAATATCATTCGTGGAAAATGTACAATTTATAAAACTCCCACCCGCTTCTACATGCAATTCCAATAGTTTTAACAAACCCGCTACTGCGCTGTCCATTTTTATGACCGCTCATAACGACATCCCCATTAGCAGCAGGAAGTGGCGTGTTAACCGCAAAATTGCTTCATAATTAAATTTCCCACCAACGGGCTACCAGCGGGCAAAAACGCTCTCGTACCGCCTCGTCATCCCACGTGCACGTGTGTTACAAGCTCATGAACAAACAACATGCATTAGAACATTTAACGACACATGCACACGCGGGTAAAGCGTTTCACTGGAATGCATCGATTCCCGATCGATCGACCACTGCTACTGCTGCTGACTGGCCGGAAGCATTTTCAAGATGACCGCAAAACCCATCAAGATGGCAGGAAACTCGTCTCCGCTTGCGATGGAGTTTTCCCACCACGCGAAACACAATTAGTGCAATTAAACCGTTTTTCACCACCAGCCCTAGTGCTCGGCGGTTGGACGGAACATTGGGAAACAGGAAAAACAGATGGTCACATATATGTACACACACACTTCTATTTTTTCTACGTTGGAGTTTGGTTCAATTGGAAAAAAAGGAAAAATAAATACTAAAGCCCTCCTGAAAAGTCTAAAGAAATTGCCCCGATGTCAGATGCACTATGACTGTTACTGTAACCCTTAAGTATTTGTTGTACAATTTTTATCGGAACAATAACTAAGCAAGACCCAATTTATCCCCCGGATTACTAATAACTTGAGCTCAATTAACAGATTAAATAAAATCTATTATTTATCTTTGGGAGAAAAAAACTATTCAACCCCCAATAGTTCCTAAAATCGTTAGTATCTGGAAGGATAAAAGGGATCTATTTTACACCTTGTAACCGCAGTGCGCCTCCACCAACCAACACCTAACAGCTCTTCGTCCACCACAAACACACATCACACGCAACAGTTCCAAGGGACACGTGTTTGTTTGGTGAAAGTTTTCTCGGAAAAACAACCGGCAGCCCACACCAGTACGCTACCACGCACAAACACTCATCCACGCAAGGAAAAGCGTCCTACGAACACGCACGGGTTTACAAACCATACCCGTTATGGTTACCGTTCCTGATTGTTTTGTCAGAGACAGGGAAATTAAGTTTTCCACCCCTTCCTTCCCCTATCCGTTCACTGCTCACCCCTTCCAACACGTTTCCAGTTCCACTTACAATCAACTGGAATTTCGATCACGATTAAGATTTAGATACTGCGTGTGGATGCGTAAAAGTGTTTTGTGTGTGTGTGTGGCCCTGATGTTGATGTGCTGTGTACATTCACAGGAATTGGTATGCACGTTACGGCGAAAATTGTGCGGAATGTCTTGGGAAGGAAAACATTTCTTAGCTGCCACGGGAATGCTGTCCCCGATGCGTTGAGCAATTTTACGTAATTAAATGTGATGTTATTTGTGGTGTACAATTCATCGGGAAGCGTGACAGTTGTGCGTACGACAGATGCCAACATGACGCAGTAAACGATTATTACAATATTATCAATTCTCCGTGAAAACGAGCGGCGGTTGCTTTTGTACTACTTAGGATGTACGTCATGTTTCAATTTTCGTTGAATCCTTTCACAGAGTTTGTTTATATTTTAACAATTTTTCGTTTGATTGCAGGTGCCAAGCTACATACAAGACTACGTGGTAGTAACGGCCTGGGTGCAAGACTCGGGCGTCCATCTCTATCCGAACACGGACATCGGTGGCAAATACATCGTCCTGTCGAATGGCGATCTGTACATCAACAATGCCGGCGCTAGCGATGCGTACAAAACGTACTCATGCAGAACTGTAAATAGACTAACAGGTAAGCAATTTCGAGTGAATCTAGTTCAGTTTTCAGTAATTACCAACATCATGGGAAAAAGGAAAACAATCACAAATCAATCAATAATTTTAAAACAGTGCAGTACATTTTTTGTTGTTCTTGTATCACGGCCTGGCCGTATTTGACTTAATTTACCATGTAGTAGGTCAGTCAGTCCATGCTACAGATGGAAGGTCCGAATGGGATTTGAACCCCGG
Source organism: Anopheles culicifacies (assembly GCA_000473375.1). Classification (NCBI taxonomy): domain Eukaryota; kingdom Metazoa; phylum Arthropoda; class Insecta; order Diptera; family Culicidae; genus Anopheles; species Anopheles culicifacies. The sequence goes on from KI423383.1 coordinate 27,452, forward strand.
TCCGTGGTATGAAGGCCCGGCGCCGAACAACCCTTCCACCGGGCCGCCCCAATGCAGTACATATGACTTACAATGAAATGCGCCTAAATGTATGCAATTACCTTCGCACTACTTGGTACAGAACATTGAATTTCGAGTTTCTCGCTTGTTTAAGTCTTTTAAAGGATTGAGATGTATACAACCATAAATTTTATCACATAATTACAGCTTTTAGTA
>KI423384.1:15434-31398 GCA_000473375.1 Anopheles culicifacies
GTGTGAGCTATTTTTGTAAATTGTATTGTAATGTGTATTGTAAAGCTTATATATTTTGATTCACTCGTCCTATTCTTCTTTTTCTTGGCTTAACAACCTCCGAGGCCCGCCATTGAACGAGTTAATAGTCTTTTTGATTTCACTTTTTATTTGACTTACGGATCTCCAAATTCAATGAACAAAAGTAAATTTTTTTGGCATTTAAATAATGTTATTTCCATTTGATAAAAAAAAAAATGAGAATGATATTATAACACTTTTACCAGCTCAAATTAGCGCACTAAACGCATAGAAACTCGATAGAAACGCATATTGCTGTTTCTATGCCAATAACCCGTTTTCCCTATTTTCAACTGGGTTTTGGTCGTTTTCTCTAGTTCTTGAAATTTGTCAAATTAAGACTTACAGCTCGTGTCCCGGAATGCTTTAAACTTGCAGCTCGAAGATTTTTTTTGTATTAGTTGCGGAAAAAAATAACATAGGGTCTCCCCATAGGGGGAGTTCGGTGTTGCATTACGTAATATTTGAGGAGGGGGGGGGGGGTCTTTTCCAACGTTACGTTTTGTTACGATAGAGGGCCAAATGCCAATTTTTTAGTTCCCTTTTTTTATCAGACGGCAAGATTTCTGTGCTTATTATAAGAGCAAGAATGTTTTTATAGAAATGAGCTTCTTTAATAACAAACTCAAACCATGTTCATGATGGCGTAATAACCCTAAAATTCAACTCAAACCAGCCTCACTTGAAGCCTTTGTTAAATAACTCACCATTGTTAAGGCATGGACTACCTGGGACGTGACCAGCTGTTTATTACGAGACTCGAATTAAACTGGGCACATTATTGCCATGGTTACACTGATTGTGAGGCAATATACTCAAAACCAAAAAAAAAAGGTCCACATCAAAAGATCCTTCTAATGAGCACACAGCAACGCACGCCGGCACCTGATGCGCACAGGTTAAAGTGAAGCACCTAACCTTCGTTCGACCCAACACCATTGCCGCTATCTAATTACCGAACTTTGACCATAACCCTTACCAGAATAGTTGACGAGGGTTGAGCTAAGTAAACATCCCGAAACACAGCACCATGTACCAAGCGTGGGCCAGGTAGCAAACGTTCCCAGCCATGAATGATCTGCATGGTTCACGTAAACCCACTTGCTTGTTACGAGGAAAACGCATCACCCATCTTTCGCTTGATCACCTTGAAATTTCGGGCGGAACTCCAATAGCCGTGTTGTATCCACTAATATAAACACTTCAGTCTGGGGGGTGTTGGGATTCCACGTTATTTTGCATAGTTGCCCAGTTGGTGGTCTGGAACAAACCAGTAACGTTGATTAAACACCGCACACTGGCGATTACATCCGACGGCGTTTAAAAAACGCATTTTTCGCAATACCTGTCGATTAGAACGATCGAATCGGATTCTAAAATTAGGATGTTTGATAAAATCGGCGAAGCTCGCTACTTGCGTACAATCTTCGTGGGATGAAGTGATTTTAGTGAACAGACGAACTGTTTAGTAAATGTTTCTAATGCAAATAGAAATACACGCAAGCTTGGCGAAAGAAGTGCGTGATGTGAAATAATAATTTGTTCAATTCATGTCCGTTTTACCCAGAGATGTATTTACTTTGAAGTTAATTTAAATTTATTGTCCAATAAAAAGTATCCATCTAATTATGCAAACTGTGCGTTTTAATTTGTTCTATGAATTGTTAAATCAAAATAGAAACATTGATTCCATCCTTCAGATGATTGCTAAATGGTCTTTTTGATTATTAGTCTCTTTAAAACATTCATTCAATGGATGTTCGGTTAGGTCATCTGAACATAAAAACTAAATACTTCAAACCAGAACTCTTCCAATGAGCACATTTCTTTTTTTTTATTCTTTTATGGTACTGGACTGTCATTTATGACTTTTTCAACCTGAATCGACTCGTAATGCGATAGCATGTCATTGTTAGGAGTGAATAAATTAAAGTCTGTATTTATAATTGTATCCTGAAAATCCCAATTTTCTGTGGAAACGATAACATGAAGTATAGTTTCTAGTTATTCGTTTTATGCTGAAGTTCCAAACTCTTAGAGTAAAACGTTAAAGCCGATCACGTTACATTGCAAATTGTCTTCTTCAACTTGTATGGCTTCTGTCTATGTTTCTGTTACGATGGTTTCCTACAGTGACCGGCGAAATAAAGCGCTCATTCAAAATTTGTACAATGCCTCTAAATTTTCTTCGTTAAAAATGAAGGTAACTCACTGCAACCATCAAATTCTTCGCTTCGATCTAGATCGAGCCGAGCTATATCACTGCTTGACGTAGAGGACCGCCGTAGCCTATTTGGCGCATCTGATCCTCTTTTATGTATGAACCGCGAATTTAATGCTATCAGTCACCAACCGTTGTGTTACATATTGAATCCACGATTCAAGGGGGCCTAACGTGGTTCGTTAAAAATAGTAAATAAATAAATATCATATTCTTTATGTACATTTCCAAAATGCAGCTTTTAAAAAAAACATTGATTCAATTATGGATCTGCAGAAAAGCTTTAAGTGCGCCACATCTAGAGAACAGTGAAGAATGGAGGAGGCAACGTGATGGTTTGCAAGTATTTTTCGTGGGAAGAATGATAAAAATTAATGCAATTATAACCGTCGATTTCTGTATCAATATCCTGTGTGAGCATCAGAAAGTATCAGTAATCAAGGCGGGTCTTTAGGAAAAAATAACTATCCAACAAGATAACAACCCAAAGCATACAGCTATGAAAACCAAGACAGCGCTCTTTTCAAATCAAACCGTTGAAATTACCTCCACAAAGCCTAGAAATGAACCCAATTACAAAGTTTTTGATAAATAATTGGAAATAAATAAAATTATTCTACCGCTCTGGAGCACGCCTAGGAGAAATTAACAAACTGTAACAAACCATAAAGAACAAAGGCGTACCTTGAAATTATTAAATAAGTATATAACTTGAACCTAAGTGAAATGAACATTTCGAATGGTCAATGTGATTTCTGCTACATAAAATTGAACTATTTTTGCAGTAAGTAACACAATTCTTCCTTTTCTATCGTTCTACATCCTTGAGAAATCTTAGCCAGTCATTTCAGGTGTCCACGATTTGCGACAGGATTGTAGATCCTGCTCACGGGGGAAAACGGTCCGAATGGAATTGCGAAGAGACCGGCGTCGGTATCTCACGGGCAAAGCTGCTCCTTTACTTCAATTCCCATTATAAAACATCAAAAACATTGTTGAAGCGTAACATTGCTGCTTCTTGAAGAGCACATACATAATATGCAAAAAATAAATTCAGTTGATTAGTTTCACTCTAAACAAAACCAAAAATAAATCAAATTGTAAAACAAAATTAAATGAGAGCTTTATTGTGCCAGTCATTGTACACTAGCAGTAGATCTGCCTTACTTATAGATTTTTACTGAAGAGTAACTAAAGCATCCGCTTCAATAGCAATCGCGAAGCTTTGTATGATGTCGAAATCCTTAAAAATAAATTTACTTTCTCCAACTCTTGTACCCATTATTTGAAACAAAATCCCCGTAATTCTAGCACTAAGTTAGCACTAGTGAAGCATTAATCACCGAATAATTTACTTCTACGGCGGAAGATAATTGGATGAATTTGCCTAACTTGTGTGCGTAAAGCATTTTAATCGAATCAATTAATTACGCATCCTTTTTCATAGACCACCCTACGTCTAGACAACGTTTCGAGTGGTTGATCGAAGGTTTGTAACGCTTCGACCGTCTCCAAAATATAGTCACCCGGGTATCGATTTGGACAGTTAATTTAATTTATCTTCTTATCAAATTCTTCAATTTTTCCGCCATATCGCCACTCGACAATGTCTCGGAAAAGATACTTTGCACGTCTGGTAAGCTTAGCCTCGCAAAGCGTTGTCTAGCAAAGTTTCGCTTGAAGTTGGTGCCGGGTTTTCGAGTTTAGTGGAATGTTTCAAAGTTTGTCCTTTTTTTCTCTCGTTGTTTATCAGATGTAGTCGACGATACTGAGGACGCTTGTTGCTTTATATGTGCAAAGTATCGCGTTACAGAGTAACCCAGAAAGCTATCAGGTGCGATAAAATTGGGCGTTTGTCAAACTGTTACCAAGGATTGGTTTTCAGTATCCTGTTCTGTTGCATCTTTGTTCTTAAGGAAAGTGTTATTGAAAAGAGTTTGAAGTATGTTGGAAGTTGCAAAATAGTGATATTTTAATTATAATTTTATTATGTTCACTGGATTGTTTCAAGTAATAATAAACGTCACAGTTGCCTCAATCATAAGTAGTAACTAAGTATAAATCAGATGTTATAAAATAAAGCACAAATAAAGGCTCCATCATAAATCGAATATCCGTCAGTCAAATTTCCGAAAGGAAGGATGCAAAATCGATCCATCACGGGGAAGCATAACTTTGGCAGATTCCTTTTTTTTCTATTACCAAAACTTTATCTGTTACAAGTTATGAAAGTGAGATTATCCAACGCCCCTGAGGTTATGATGCTGCGGACGTGACGATAATAACTGTCGTAGGGTTCGGCAAAAATCGATCATGTTGTGTGGTTTTGCTAGAAGATGCTCGTTACCAACAATGTCGCTGGTCTAAAGAATGTTCGTTCACTTTGTGTATGTTGCTTAGGTATAACAATGTGGAAGTTAGAATTAAAAATAACTTCATAAACTATACAAACATAGAGATGTACGCAACAAACATTTTTAACTATTTCTTAGAATATTGAAAAAGAAATCATCTGCGCACTGAATCCACGGCAGTATATTCCTGCGGACATTCTTACTGTGCTTTCCGGGAAAACGTTTGACCGGAACACACGGAACCATTTTGTGGTTACGAAACATTAAATTTACGTACTGTTTTATCCTTCACCGCACGTCACATTTGCTGGCGATGGCATGAGGATGAAGGAATAAAACATCAAACGACCACATTGATTGCCGAAATACATGGGCTAATTTTCGAAGAAGACGTCAAAGAACTAGAAAAAAAAGATTCTTCTTCGTTTCATGCTGGATGCTGTCAAAAACATTTAAACGATGGTGTCCGTCGATTGAAATGAAACGACGCAAAACGACGCACCCAAAAATAGTTTCCGCCAAGTGCAAACATCGACTTCGAGGGCTGATGGAAGTTTGCCGCAGCAAAATATGCTTCAAACAACAACGCAAAATGAGATCCTCGTGCTTCCTTATCATAAATCATTTTTGAACGCACTGGAACAAACAGAACAGAAAAAGGAAGCGCGTAACAAAGCGCTGAGTAAAATGTTTCACACGACGATTCCATCCATTGATAAGTTTGCTGCTGTGAAGCGTTTCGAGTCTTTTTTTTATTGTATTTTCGTAATTCTTTGCACAGACGCGTGCGTTAAACTTTTAGGCCCCGCGGTGCTAACTGAGAGAAAGTGTTTCAAATCAGTAAGCAACACGCAACCACATCCCGGTTGGCGTGTGTGGAGTGCGCCAGTGGAAGATTATAAGCTTGTGCTGGAATGTACTTAGAATTTGACTTTTGGCCGATGGTGAACTTTAGCTTCAAACACAGCGCGAAAGAGAAAAGACTGACGAACAGTGGGTTCTCTCGTGGACATAACCGTAGGATCCGTAGGATGGATCTGAATTTAACACTAGAACGATCAAGATTGAGAAACTGCCTCCTCGGCTGGGCCAGTCAAAATGAATGGCAATTTTTGTGGATGGATACTTAAAGCTCTATTGAAAGAATTTTGTCATTTTTTAATTCTGATTTATATAATTTGTTTCCAACGTTTATTACTCATCTCTGTAGCGTAATATATGGATGCAGAATCAGCATGTACTATTCTCAGAATACATTTTGTTACCTCCGCTATTTTAAATTTCTATCTTTTCCAATAGATGAGTTTGCTTAATAAAGATTTAGTCCTGCTTATAGATTGAACTAACAAGGTAAGTTACACTTTTTTACGAAAAAAAGTACCAAATCAGGATTTAAAAAATGAATGAACCGGATAGAACTTGAGATACTCACCCGCAGTTTCACCCGCAATGACAAGTAGTTTTGATTAGTCCGGTCGAAGTGGGCCAAAAGTAAGATATTTCTATTGCACGTTTTTTTAGATAAATGATTGTCAGAAAAAAAGTTCAAGAAAGTTTACCTCAAAAAAGTTTAAAAATAATTACAAAAATCCAAAACCCGTCAAATTGACTGGCAGGTCGTTCTAGTGTTATGTTGAGCTTCTGAATAATTTGCTACCGAACATTATACTTTTTTACTTTTATAAAAAACCAGATCTATGCGGCAACATTAGTTGTCTAACTTTATGGATAAAATGTCAGATTCTTGCTACGGACACATTTTAGTTTTAGTCGAAATTAATCGATTTTTTTCTTATTTTTAAAACACCTGAGCATTGTATTGCTTCACATGGATGTTTCTTTTTTTTGTGTTAGTAAATTAACTTAGCGGTCTTGCCATTAAACAAATGTTGCCTTCTAGTGGTTATTATATGCTCCTTTCTTTTAATTTTAATATACTGCCTCAGTTTGCTGCCATTGATCAAAAGTTACCGCAACATTTTTATTGACGCGACCCCAATTAGAGCATCATAATCCCGCGAAGGTTCAGCAAAATGATGGTTAACTTTTTTTCTAAGATCTCTTAAATTCAACCACAAAAACTCGCCATAATACCAGTAATTTTTCTATGTAAGTATTTCATTTTTTGTTTGCTAAATCCAGAACATGTAAAAAACGAAAGTTTGTTATGCGATTTGTTAAACAAAAAATTGTGCAAATTTATTTTCACAATTAAAATAAATATTACAAAATGTCCACGTTATGCAAATGTGTGAATCGAACATTTACATAACGCAACCATACTGGCAAACGCTTCAACGTTCAATATCCGTTCTGAGCGGCAAAAGAAGTAGGTAAGTAAAGCCCACCGCAAACAATCTGAAAAACACTCCAAGCTGATATTGGATAAGGTTGAATGGAAATATGTCGTCGAGCGTAAAGCTATTTTTCACACCACCTTATGGGTGGTTAGAATATGTTGGTGGCTTTTTTTAATGTAATAGAATGTGAGAAGAGTATGTAGAATAGAATGGGTAAACAAATGTCAATTTTGGTGGGATTTATGGCAGCGGGATTTTTTTTGTCGCTATCTGCTTGCCGTAGGGCTATCTAGAATCAAAGCTTCTAATCGTGTCTCTTTTGGTGGATTATTATTTTTCGAAGTAAATGAACAATGTGGATACCTTGTAAAATAAGGGCTATTCTTTGTATTCAAGACTCTCAATGTAAACCATTGACGTCAGCATGAGCTTTGGAATCGGGTTAGCAAAATTCAATTTCCGGCTATTTCTTCCCTGCTTCCAAGACCATTTTCCTACGCACCTAAGTTGACGGGTTTCCTTCTTCGAAAGAATCTCGCCGTCAAGGATAAAAACCGTCGCTTTTAATCTCTTTACTTTTGCTCACCTATGAAGGTGATCTATGGTGGCGTAAAATATAAATATATATTTTCCCACCAAGCAGCAACAAGTACACCTTCAGCCAGAGAAACAATCATTTGCTTCATTTGAGCTTGAAATTACATTCCCAAGTTGACGTGTGTGAGCGTGTGTTTGGGAATAATGTGTACCAAAGTAAGTCTTCGGTAGCTGAAACATGGAATGGTAGGTGTGTTTTGAGGTTACACATAGTTGAGGGTTTTTCCCTGTACACTTCAGCACCCGATTTAAATGTTGTTCTCGCTTACGTGCCCAAAAGCGCATCACTGTATTTGGTTCGTCCAGGACAGCATCAGCAAAGGACATTGGACCGTCGGTAATCGCTGGCAGTGGCTACTAGCACACAGATGCCAAGGTGGCTCATGGTACGTGCCGGATGAACCGTTTGACCATTTACTAGGAAACGCTTGTCGCACTGCAAACGGCAAGCTTTCGAATGCATTCAGTTTGTGTGGTTAGTGCAGGATTCGGTATCACGGTCACGACTGGATTTATTGGACTGTTTGGCATTTGGAATGTAAATTAAAGAACCGCACATGAAGTTGTGCTGCAGGTGAAAATTGAAGTTCCACATGCCAAATCCATCGCTGTTGCACATCTGTTGCACTTGCTCATTAGGATACTTCAGCGATTAATAATAAAAATGAGTTCTGTTCGAGATATATATTTTTTGATTGTATATTTTCTATGTTGTCCTTATAATTCTACGAACAAAACTCAATAGCCTAAAGCTACGCAATGTTTTTATTTTGTTGCGCCCATAAACAGTCTACTCGTCTGACAATCAACTACCAACGCTGAAGCGACCGGCGTCAATTAATTCCCAAAACGTTCGAACAGATCCCATCCATTTCCGGCCAAAGATCCTTTGGAATTCGATTGCCTGTCTCACAAGAACTTATTGCTGTACCACAGGCAATTCCCAAACATAGACACACCAACGGAATAGAGCACCAAATCTTCCCCGTGTCAGTGTCAAATATATTACCGGTGTCTAGTGTCTTCAACGGGATACCCCAGTGGTCAGCAAACTGCTTGGAGTAAAGCGTAAACAAATAATTTTCTTTTTTGCTTTCAAATGTTCTTAAAGTTTTTGGTTTGAATTTTTGTGTTAAGACTTTGGTAAGCAAATTTTATATTTTTTCTTAAACAGCTTAGCAATTATCATATTTGACCATTTTTTTGGTAACAAAACTAAATTGGTTACTTCTTATTTTATGGCTCTTCAGCCTCAAGAAGTCTTGGCCGGGTATTTCTGGCGTGCGAGACTCCAGAGTACCCGCAAAAGGATATTTAATTCTTCGAACTAGGGAACGGTCCCAATGGGAATCCAATTCCGGTCTCCCCAAATGAAAACTTACACTGCTATGTCCTTGGCTACCTCATAATTCTAAAATAAACTTCTATTCTTCCAGCTTTAAGTTAAAGTTTACTGGTTTAAATTCGTTCCGTGCAGCGCGCCATGTAGACTGTTTTTACTTTATCAAAAATATTTGAAATCAAACATTGATAGTACAACTTGCACTTCCTTTTTTGGGCGTATATGAAATGATAAAAACAGCTAATAATATTAAAACATTGAATTTAACGCGGAGGAGCGCTACAGCGGCCGAGGAGATAGCGGCACCGGTCTTCGAACGGACAACACCGAGGTTTGAATTCCATTCGGACTCTCCCCCGTGCATAGGAGTGACTATACTGCTGCGAGTAAAGTTGAAGTCACGGTAGTCAGAAATGACAGGCCAAGACCTCTTGAGGTTGTTGAATTTTATGAATATTTTTTCTATAGCTTTAGAACTATCTCCAATCCTCATTCATCTACCCTTATGGCATTACTTTATGAACTGTGAAAATTAACTTTATCTTTACTAAGAAAATTTTAACAATATTTAGAATTTCCCTCGTCCTCCTCTTGCCATCCTAGTCGCTGGGCTCTGCATTACTGAGTTGCATTTGAAACGTAAATATTGTTTCTAATCTTTTTAATTTCAACATTTCCCTTTCCTCCGTTAGATCTTCACTCCTCTTCACTTCTCATACAAACTTACTTATTTTACTGTTTTCAATTTTCTTTTCTTTTACATATCCTTTCTTATTTTTCTCGGGATCTTTCTTGATTTCATCGTTGGTAGTTTTTTTTTTATCTTATGTTAGCTATCCATTGCTTTCACATTTGTTGTAACACCCACCAAAATATTTATAATTTTTCCACTATTTCTATTTAAATAAAACACACACAAGAATAAACTTTGCTACGACAGTTTGTGGGGAGATTTCAGTTAGGTGGGAATGGCATATTTCCTTTTACTCGAAAACCAACAATCAAAGTGTCATCGAGCCGTACTTTGCCGGCAACTGGAATTGATGATTGTACTGGTACGAACCGAGGGTCGGCTTAGCAAAGCCGGAATACTTACGGTGGTAGTAATCGCTCCTGAGAATAATTTACTTCCATTACACATTGTACTCCCACAGGACAATCCTTACAGGAATCGGAAACTTTCTGCGTTCTGGGTAGCATTTCATTATAGCATGTACGTTAATTGAACACAAAAGCAAGAAAAAGAAAAATCACTCAGCAAAAGAATAACTGCTTGTGAAACAACCGTTTTTTTTGCTACTAATGTTTTATGTTAAAGTTTTGGAATGTATTCCAACTGTTTTAACCTTTTTCGTTTACAAACGTGATAAATGTGCCAAGAGCTGGTGTATTTGTTTTGCTGCTAAGAGCATTAAAAAGTTACATCCCTCGTCCAAACACTAACGAGCCGTGCTTGGCCATGCAGAAAGTAACGTGTTTGTGGTAATAAGTCATAACACAAACACGTGGAAGTATCTCCGATAGAGGAAAAGTTCTGATATCGTATTATTTTTTGTTTTTTGCATCTCACTGCCATATTGAAAACTTCCCGACTGGTGCAACCAGTGGTCCGTCCGTGTGTAGCTGGAAAAATAATAATCATAAATTGCTACAGGAACGTGCCGACTGGCTGTGGATTGAAAAATAACGAAAACCAGTTTGTGCTCGGAGCAATCCAAAAAGGGAGCAGTAGGGAAGTGCCGTAAATTGAAAAGAAAATCAACATTGATGAGCTAAGCCAACACAAGAGAAAGAGAGCGTGCGGGGGGGTGCGTTTAAAGGGATGGCAGTATCTAAGACTCTCGTGTACGTCCACGCGTAAACACGGCAGATGGAAGTGTCCTTACAAATAAGTGTCTCTCGGTGCTGTTTAACTGATTCCAGTGACCATGAACCTGTTTAAGGCGCACGGAAAAACACCCACAAAGCAAACCCACCCTTTGGATGAGTTCAATTGCTTGGAAGCGTGTCGCCCACTGCATACGTTACAATTAGAAAGGAACGTGTTTATCAAGCTCTTAACTGGAGCTTTTGCAAGTGTTGTAGCTCATGGGAAATTTATTTCACTTGACTTTGTTGCATCCTAAGTTAATGATAATGGTTGAAATAATATAATCACAACAAAAGAAAGAATGCCATTTTAATTGCTCAATTTATTAGTAACGCTATCGGAGCTTTCTCTCAAACAATCGTCCTGTTTTCTTGGAACAAATTGTGACTTTAAAGAACGAAATTGATTTAAGATTAATTAATACCGTTACGCTTCAAAAACCATGCCCGGAAAGGATAAATGGCTCCAACGCGAAAAACTACTTAATTTAAAGCACTACGCTATTCATTTTCAGTCATTCGTGAAAGAGGCACATTTTTCGCGCTTCACACAACAAAACAGCCCGACAGGATGTTCGCCATCGCTAAAAAGGACAAGCATGCACGTCTCGCGAAGTTTTTCGACGAATTGGTTACTGGTGAGAATTCAACCGACCAAAAGGGAAATAAAAACACAATTAGTGGATAAATCCCAAATTTGTTTCCCCCCAAAACTGTCCATGCTTGCCACTGAATATCACTGAAAGGAACAAAATTACAGAGATTTTTTTTTTGGGTTTTTACTTTCTTTTTCTAGTAAGTTGTTCATTGTTAATGACGGAAATGGCGCTAGAGCACGTAGTAAACACCTCGCCGAATCACAGACCAATATCACCCATGGATGGAAAGAAACGCAACCAAATTTATGCGAACGACAGAACGAAAATTGCCACCAAAATGGAAGTATGATGAAAGCTTCCGTAGTAGATTTAGATTGAAATCGATTTAGAAATGTGTATGCTTTCTGTTTTTCTTTTTTTCGTGGCGTCAATTTCATGCCAAGTTAAGCAACAACGATACTGGATGTATATTGGATGTGCTAAGAGAAGATGAAGAACATTTTTGAAGCTCGTTAAAGTAAACTCCTCCCCGAGTTCGGTTTAACGAATGACAGTTTGGGACACGTTTGCCGATAAGGAATGGCCAACGAAAGGAAATGAAAGACTAGGAACTTTTACTTGCCTAAATTAACAAAACACGTAGTCATTGCGTAATGAAACCAATCTAAACACGTTTTCTTGCAGTACACGAAGGACATAGAATACGGTTGGAAAAACGAATCTCAACTTGCATGAGGAAGGAAGGAGAGAATAGAATGAGAATGTTTAGGCAATATGGGTTTTATCTTTTGACCCACGTTATGACAGTCACCAGTTTTTCGTGTGATAAGATATTCATTTTTTCTTCAAGATGATGATTTTAAATATTTGTGATGAGTTTAAAGCACGAAAGTATTAAAGTTCCTTCATGGAAGGTAATAAGCCTTGGAAAGTTTATCCGTATTAGGACTTTAATATGAAATTATTACTTTTATTCACATTTAGCCTTTATGAAAACTTTAGAAGGGAACGTAATAAGTGATTCAATACATTGTCAAATGAAGCGCATTATACACGCAATCCCAGGTGTATGGTTCAAACTCATGTGTTTTTTAGAATAAAAGAAAAACTATAAGTTGGTATGTTCCGTACTGTTTAGGATCGCTTCTTTAGTTTAGTTATAACTTTTAATAACTTTCTGTTTTATTAAAAAAGGGGTTCGTAGCTGGCTTAACCAAAGGGATTTGTTTTGGAAATATTTGTCCAACATTCTGTAACATTTTACCCTTCTACCTTATTTTTACACAAGGTTGTCGATTTTCGGTACCCATGTTAAGTAGTGTAGCGTGTGACGTTGCGTTACGGCTGGTGTAACGTCGCGTACACGCATGAGCGTTATAGTGGGGGCGATGGAAAGGTGGACACCTAAACGATAAGCTTCCTCTTCACTTACTTACCGTCGAAGCGAATACATCTGAATCAAACTCTACGAGTAGAATAGTAAAATTAGGATTAAGATTTAGCAGTTAAGTTAGATTTTTGGTTATTTTGGTTGCGCTACTTGTAGGTGTCAATTTTTCAATACAATAAATCTCTTTTTTTAAATTATCAAAAATATCTTGAGTTATAATAAAGGACACGCATACATGCGATATCAATATGAATATAAAAAAATCGAATATATGAATGAAAATAGTGTTTGTTAAAGTGTGTATTACTAGCTCAGTTAGTATATTTTTTCTCTAAAACACTATTGCATAGTTTTTATAATGTTGTTATCGAAAAAATATTTCAGAAAAGGTTTTTAAACATTTAAATCTTAATTAACCTGAATTTTGTTATGAAACCAACAAGAATCAATGAAAAAGAGATTCAAAATCTACAGAATAAATTCTCCCAAAGGTTCTAGCATCACCTTCAGAATTTCAATAAGCAAACTTCACATTGTTTCATGTGGAGAGGAACGCCCTCTGTGCCTCTCATGAACACAATCAAAAAAACCTACAACGCAAGTTTTTTTTAGGTTTGTATTAATTTGATTTTTGGCAGTTGAAATACTGCCAGCTCTCCATACAAAATGGCAGGCAAAATAAGCAACCGCCATAAGCATAAGTTTTCGTTTTGCGAACAAAAATCCAATGATTAGATTGGAGTTGATGGTCGTACAATTTCCAAAACAAATTATTTTTTGAGCTTAATTGGTAAAGTTGATGCCTGTTTTTCGTGAGCGACCTAATATTAACATTTAACTTTGTTTGGCTAAAAACTCATCAAATTTAAACAATTTGTTACCTGTTGTTTTTTGCTATTCTTGCGTTACAAGGGCATTTGTTTAATTTTTTCAAGTTATTTTATTTTTTATTTATTTATATCCATTATTACGGCTAAAAGCCGTATTATCAGCGCCGCATGCGCTGAGTGACAATCACACAAGGCATTTCCTCCTTGGATTTTTTTTCAAGTTATTAAAGTAATTTTCATTTGATAATATCAATTTTACATTTCAAATTCACTTGCATAGTTGAAAATTCATTATCTGCTCTTGATGGCCTTCGTAGCTTTCTAAACACTTTTATTAAACTGCTCCATTATTTAGCTAAACAGGTTTAACATATAGATTTTATGGTTATTATTGTAATGGGCCTTTATCTCAAATATAATCGAGGCTAATTGAACATTTCTGAATTCTGTACATTTATTTACCACGTTTATCATTATTAATAGTTTCACGTCGGTCTGGTTTACAAAATGAATCACTTAGTAAATATATAAAAAGAAAACCCGTGCAAAGGTTAATCATTAACGCATGCAAAATGTTTTCAACGCTTGTTGCTGGCCTTTTGAAAAATGCGTCCTACGTAAACAATTATTCCAAATGCACAATCAATCATATTGCTATTATTGCCTTTTTTTAGGCTCGAAACGACGAAAGGATAAAAGTTTACCAGACGCCAGAGCCGTCGTTTAAAGTCCAACACCGCTTCAAACCCTTGTACCGATCGCACGACACTGTCTGGCTAATATTTCAAGCATCCTTCCAACTAACTGTAAACCGACCCGTTTATACCGGAAAGCATCCGATTGAGTGACAGTTTTTCGGCATGGAGCAACCTTAAGCTCGAGGGTATTTTTCCACCTACTGCCGTAGTCCCACAGACAGACTAAAAAGGGGTTCAAATTACATGAAAAAGGTCAACGTAAACATTTCCCACGGAGGTAGGCCGAAATTAAATTACACTCAGCAATGATAAAGACGGTGGTATTTGTTGGGCGGGCGGGACTGTTGGTGAATGTCCATGGTTGTAGTGGTTGGGCAAATACGGTTCTCGAGTGTGGCATACATGTGTTTGGCTAAACAGTGACATCTTTGTCCGGTTTCGGCTCATCAGCTGCTGTAGTGATGATAATCATGTCACGATGAATCTCAAGCAGCGATTCATAGTTTGATTAAGTTTATTATTTGATTGCTTCAAGTATTCATTATTCAGGATGCTTCAAAAACTTTGCTTAATTACGTCCATTTGTTGAAGCATAGTTCACTAATAGCGGAGTCTATGATGATTTAAATTAGGAAGCTCAATGCACTGCAATCTCGAGTGGTTTTGGTCTGCCAGATCCTTGGTTTCCGTAACTCTATTTACCCATAGCGGGATGGTTAGTCCTACCATTCTGGACTGATTCTGTCGCCACGAGAATGCTGCCGTATCTTCGAGAAATGAGTATTTATCTAGTATCGTACTTTTGATATTGAGTGCTTTTTATATTTTCTTTATTAAAAGTTATTTGATATGATAAGAAATTGGAGAGGACAGTAGCAATGCAATTAAACAATAACACAAAACGCGATAAAAGGATGTGGAATATCGGAGACGTGAACGAAAGTGAGACTCAGAGGCATCGTAAGCAAACATGTGGTACGTTTATGTGAATGATGGAAAACAATATATAGGAGGAAGCTTCCTCGCATATACGCAAGGACTGAGCCTAAGAACGAATGATATTATCCAGGTCATGAAAAAGGAAACCTCAAATAAATCTTGAACCTATGGTGCACTTCCATGGAGTCTAATCTAGGCCCTATATATCAGGATAGGATAAAAAAGCCCGTTAATGTGCATATTTCCCACACTCCAAGTCAGTGGCTTGGATCCAGCAACAATATATGTAAATCTGTGGATCCCTGACTTCTCACAATAGTTCAACACACAGTGTGCATTAAAACTATTGATTATCCAAAAGTTATTTGATTAATTACGATGTCGTGAAGATAGTAATTACACGGGATCTTATTAGACCTGCCAAACGAAATGACACAACATTTGGACTTTGTAAAAGGTCAAGGGAGCGGCTCGGTGGCCGTGGAGTTTGCGGCGCAAATCTTCGAACGGGCAGATCGAGATAATCCCATTCGGATCGTTCCCCCGTACGCAGGACTGACTATCCTGTTCCAGCAACATTCAAGTCACGGAAGCCAGAAATGTCATGCGAAGACCTCCTGAAGTAGTAGAGCCATTGAAGATGAATTATACTTTCCAGAAATATAATTCAAACCAAGAAAACAGCACTGGGGCCTATGATTCCTTAAGCTAGTTTTTTTATATGCGTTTTGATGTTTGGCGGCTTATCCGCTGCTAGCTTTCCAT
>KI423386.1:28357-39848 GCA_000473375.1 Anopheles culicifacies
TTCAAATGCATTACGTTCGTAAGAATGTTTACTTTTCCGTAACACTATCAACCTTCGTAATTGCTCACCTTCTTCATTATTTCCTCCAAGGGTAAACAATTTGCATCTTCGCCCGTTCGTCAGACAACCACCATTGTGGAAGAAATTCAAATGAAGCCCTTAATTAATGCTTCTGCATCCTGTCAAACTGTTGTCATCGAACCGGTTGCTGCTACAATCGATAAAGGAATGCATTCTTGACGGCAATGTCTAGCGGCACTTGACTTAATCAGTTTCTCAGTCAACTCGTGAGGAGCTGGCTCGGTAAGGCAGGGCGTTGCTTCAAACTACTCCCACCCAGGGACATTAGTTTCCGATTCCGAAGGTGTTACTGGACTAGTAATGGAAATTTAAATTTTTAATATTCATCAACTTTGAATGGTGCAGAGCGGCAATGTGGGGGTGATGAAGTGGGGGTGAACCGGGTGAATGGGTACAATACCGATTTACCCGCTGGAAGCAATCCGTTCGATTGGAAATAAATCAGAGCTTCACTGACAGGCTTATGTCAATGCTCGTTTGCATCGACGGCGATAGGACGGGGAATGCAATAAATGGGGTAAAATGGCCGATCAGGTGCAGTGGCTTTACATTTCAACCCGATGATATCATCTCGACCGTACGAAGCACTCGGAAGCGCACAATAGTTCGGTGTTGTACACTCGATTAAAGGTGTGGTGTATTTGCATCGTTCGCATTGTCACACAAACGGCACGACCGGGCGTAAGTGACATTGCGTTTCAGTTCCCGTCGGTAGGGAGTGGAGTACGTTTAAACCAGAGAAAGGATTCATTTAAATCCCCTCCCATTACCTGCCATTTTCTAACTGGAGCCGGTAATATAACACCAATTTGTGAGACGTGTGATTTCAATACAATAACTGCACCACAACAGCGTGGTTGATTTCTTCGGGCGACAACCAACTGCTCTTTAACACACGAATGATGTGCTTCGTTGCACGGCTTCAAGTGCCTATCAAATTGCAAAATTGCCCTCTATGTCTGCTATTTCATGGAGAAGGATCGAAGAAAACCCACAAGTCTTTTGTGCCAAAGCACGGTGGGAGCATGTTTTGGTGCGATCGGCAATAATAATGATTATTAGTATGTGTATATCTCTACTTCTCTTAGTCGCATTACAGAGTGGCAGTATTGTTGCACAGAATTATAATCTTATCCAAGGAAGGATTCTCTATGAGATTTTAAATGCCCAGCACCAAAATTCTGTCCACATCAGTACCAATCTCACCGAATGTGCTCTATTTTAAATCAATCATACCAGACGAACGTGCGACCCTGACCTTGCAAAGATGGGTCGCCCTTCCACAGTGTTGCTTACACTGTCCGCCTCAATCAATTGCTCGCCTCAATGTTCTGCTCGCATCATGTGCATCATCAAATGCATTCAACTGCACTCAGCCAGTGCAATGGCACGTGACACAGCCAGTCT
Organism: Anopheles culicifacies; assembly: GCA_000473375.1. NCBI lineage: Eukaryota > Metazoa > Arthropoda > Insecta > Diptera > Culicidae > Anopheles > Anopheles culicifacies. The sequence continues at coordinate 29,846 of KI423386.1, forward strand.
CTCTACGCGTCCTATCATCAAACTTCAAACGATTCAAACTCATCTCATCCTGATGATGGGGTTAACTTTCTTCACAAATAAAAATTAGCTCCCCGTAATACTACGCACCTCTACACGACTGTTGATTGTATCTTTTCTAGTAGTCTATCTTTTTGTACAAGACAGAGAAGGGGTTGCAATCCCATCCATCGGTGAACCATTTCAAAAACCCATTAATTTAATCTCCCACCCCGTTCCATACAATCCCGAACTGGTCGCGAATTTCCGCGCTGCCCAAAACACGCTGCTGCACGCTAATTGGCGTAAATAATGGAGTCAAGCCGTTCGAGGCTTCCGGCAATGTACGGGGGCACAAGCCGCCGATCGGCAATCGGGGTGGTTGTGTCCGTAAATAATGGTTTTCCAACCGTGACCGGTGGAAAATTGTCTGCTAATCGTTGGCCGGTAGTGGTAGCGGTGCGGTGGTGGTGATACGGCTCCATAAATCCTCTTACTTTTGAAAGGTGCGATACGAAATGAACAACTCTTCAAACAGAACTTGCTAATGGAACCGATTGGAGGCCAATCAAAATTCTTGACCTGTCTGTTTCTATTCGCAGAACATGGCCCGAGCGGGGGTGTTGGTTTATTAATCTATTTATTAAACTATGTCATGTTAGATTAAAAATGGAAAACAACCATTTTGTTACTTTTAATTAAAGGTTTCATTAAGTCCGCACATTAAAATGTTTACCAAACAGCATTACAAATTGGCAAGGCGTTCTATTGATTTATATATTCGACCTGTTTGGAATTACCTGATGCTACTCTAATTATTATTCAATTACCTGGCACAACTTCTTCTTCATTTCAGCACGTATACGATTGCAGCTCGATAAACTATTGCTAATTAATTGATGCATAAAATCTCACCACACGTACTTCATTGCGCCCCTGTTGTGCAGCGCGAGCACTCAATAAACACGAAACGTTTACACATTTTACTTGTTCTACTTTCAAAAACAGATTACCGATCAAGTTCGATCAGTTTTGCCCCGCTAGGGACTGGGAACTGCCCAACAGTAAACGGTGAAATTGTTTTACTAAAACAACCGAACCGATCCAAAAAATTAACCCCCTTCCCGTTTGCTTGAACTGTTTGTGTTGGTGCATTTCAAACCCGAACCGATTGTATCGCCCTTTAGCGTTCGCTCGACACAAAACATCCTCGAAAATAGGTTCAAGTACATGCAAAAAATACACATCACCCCTCCACTCGAAGAAGGGTGAATCCTGGTGAATGAATATTTATGTTTTAATTAAACCACCAAAACGGTACAACGGTTCGCATGCAAAAAAGGGGTCGAAAATGGAGTTCCCGCAGCAGAACAACAATGGTGCAGGGCGGGCGGAACCCGAGCATCGATACTGTTGTTAAAATGCCTTCTTGGTGTCCTCTACCGCGCGCGGTAGGAAAAGTCTCCATTTTTCCATTAACATTTATGTTGCCCTCCTCAAGCGGTCCGGGATCGTAAATTATCCAACTCGATTTCCGGCATGCAGAATGATGCATGATGCCGAGAGGAGTATTTTTCCAGGCATGCCCAAAGCGAGAAAAAAACACATCCCCCCAACACACAAAGGATGCTGCACGGTGGCTACTTTTACTTTGCATTTCGAAATAAAACGCCAGTTAACGTTCAATTTGTTGTGCGTAAATGGTAGGGGGTGGGGGAAAAACACGAGCGGAGACGCGTTTTTATTTATATGGCAGCGTGTACGAATGTCAATGTTAATGGCCGTACGAAGTTGCCTAGCGCCACCGGTAATGGTTTAGGGTAGTCTGGTGCGTGTATGAAAATTCCGAATGCTCTGTTCTCTGCTGTAATGGAGATAAAATTGTCCAGATTTACCCCCGGACTGGTAGGGGGACAGCATTAAAGTGAATAAAATGGTTGGCCTTGATGGTGGATGAATTTACTGCACCATTCAGAAGGCACTCAGAGCTCACGGCTAGGAGGCAGCTTAAATATTCGCCATTTGTAGTAATCCCCACAGAACGGCTTGAAGCCGAATTTCCGGCGCGTGTTTTCCCACTCTCCCGATACTTTGTCATCCTGAAGGATAATTTACTTGTCCGCTGGATATGTTTTTCCCATTGCTCGTTGGCTCCTGGAAAAACCGCAAGCCATAATTCCGTTTTGCCCCATCCGTGGGACACAACCAATCCACCAACGATGATGTTCTTCTAGTTTTAGTTTTTTGGCAACACCCTCTTACAGAGGATGCGAAGCTTTAGAGCCTACACACCAGTCGGACGGAATGGTCCTGGCCGAGGGTTTGCAGCACTACAAAACCCAACCATAATCTGGGTAGCAGCAGAAACATTCATTAAACATGTCAGACGGCTGCTTATGCCGTAAACCACACGACTTCATACCCTGTTCTGTGCGTCCTATCCCTTCCCAACCAGAACCGGAACGGAAGAATCTTCAAGTTTCGCACCATTTTGCTCGTTTGCGATAGCCGTATCAGCCGTAAAGGGGATAACACAGCTGAGAAGATCTTTTAAAGCCACTAAATGATTCTATAGGTAGATTCATCTTTTCACTAGCAGAACCGGCCCCACTCCTTCAGCTCAACAATGTTAGTTGGGAGTGTTTCCACCTTTTTTGCATATAAAATGCAAATTATCATCAGCACCTCGCTCTAGCGGTGGAGATTGCAGCTCTTGGAATCGAATTATAAATCCCTTTTTCACACCAAGCTTTTGTCTCGTAGCGGCATAGATAATACAGACTGCACACTACTCCAAAAGTCCCGAAAATGCCAGGAACAAAATGAAAATTAATTATTATAGACAAAACTTTTCAACACTCGGACTCTGGTGTCCGGTTCTTCAGTTTTGTGGGTGCAGAACTCTCTGTCCTTCCTGGATACGTTATTGATGGCTTTATGGGATGATTTTTGGACTGTGCAGGTAAAACGCCAACCAACACCTTCTCCGTCGAAGAAGACGAGACACTGGGCACTGTATTAATTAGAAAAGTTTCTACCAAACTATCTTCGATCGTTTGGCAAAGGATCGACTTAAGAGCCTGGATTTTGTCTTTGTTCTGGGAAAGATTTGCAAAAGATGAGATGCTACAAAGCACAGCTTGACCGCATAAGGCGTCGGTCCGACCGCTAATAAATGTTCTTCAATCCTTTCCCCTAAGGCTAAATCACAGACTCGAGAACAGGGCTTTGGAAGGATATTCCTTTCCTCCTCGTAATGGATATCGCACCAACTGGTAGTAGCCAGTTATGGAGAATGAGTATCATAAAAGCGACTCTTAGGTCCATACTTACCATCCAGACAAACATTTGCTGGTACTACAATCGTACATTTATGGGTCAATTTATATAAAAGGGTTGATGAACGCAAAAGATTGCAATTTCCAAACAGATTTTTCTCGTTATAGACGTTATTGTGATTTATTTCTATTTAGTCGGACCGGGGATTTACTTTGATTTGGCGACACGATAATCAAAGAATCAGAACTCCATTTCTCAGCAGCGTTACTTCGATTTGAATACAACCACTAACGACTGAGCGGAAAATAAACACGACATTCGTTTTACGGCAACCGACAACCATGCCATCGATAAAAATTCGCCACAATGTTTTTCTGTTCCAATTTCTACCACTTTGCTGGACAACTAAACAAAGTTCCTGGTTTGGTTTTTATTCGTTTCGAAAATAAGCCGCTATTTTATCTCGACAAGAAGCATTGCACGTGAAGAAAACACACGTACGTGTTTCGAATTTTCGTTCTCGCTTGTGAGGAAAGGTTCACTCACATTCATCAGCGTGTTTATACCCTCACGGGTAAATATCGTTCGGTTCGGTTGGGATCGCTTCTAATCTCGGTACCGCAGCTACCCAGCAGCAACTGGCGCGCTCACACCCTGTTGGCAACAATTTACTGTAATCTTTTTGTTGGAACCATCCCGCGCACATCCGCCTAGAGGATCCCGCCAACGCGCTTTTCTCTTTCGCTTTATTTCATTCTTCGGGTCATTGCCAAAATATCGATTGTCCTCTTACGTCGGTAGGTGGTCGACTATGGTTGTCGGATCTCCGTGTCTCTTCCGGGTTTTTTTTGCAGACGATCTGCTTACAGTACCGGCCGACCCGAAAATCCGGAAGTCGTTAAAAGCGAAAGTACTGCCGTATGTAATTCCGCCAATAAATTTATGGCATCGTAAAATTGCGTCCCCACCGACCCACCCGACCGCAAACACGCTTTTGGGGGTGAGGGTCCGAGGTGTCCGTGCGGTCACGCGCTAGGAAAACGGAAACGAAATGTTGGAAAATCTGTGACCACATGCGTTATGCTTTGGCCTACCTCTTGACTGTACCTTTTGTTGTGTTGTGGCATCAGGTTTCTTTTTTTTGCATTTATTTTCCTTTCGGATTTCCTTTTTTTCGCGATCTCGATTTACGACGGCGCTCCGTTGACCAACGGTGAATGGTGATTTTTTTTTTTCGAGAATGGCATTTTAATTCGATTTACCACCGTCCAGCATTGCCCCATTGTTGCTTGCTTGTTGTGATACACATTAAGACGCACAGCTTTAGTAACAATATTTCGATTGTAAGTCCTTCCCATTCTTCTTTGCTTCTATCGAAATCGGAAGGCGGATTTCACTTCATTCTTATCTGCTCGGTGTGATTGGATATTGATTTTTCGGTGAGGGTCTCTATCGTCTTTCACACACTTCTGCAACTCTAGGAGCCACAGTTGGGTGGGACTTTATCATGACCGGTGGCAATAGAGTGGTTTAAATCTAAATTGAATGTCCACTATTACACCAATCTTTCCAGATTGATTGAAGAAGACGAAAAGGAGAAATGATGGGTTGAAAAATTAGGAAACACCTTCTTGTAGATTTTCTGAGATTGTTATTCTATCTATCAACTTCAAGCTGTAGACTTGCTCTATTTTTTGTTACTTATTTTTACTCAACTCAACCTATCTTTTCCCACAAGCAATCCACTGATTTATCGATCCCATTGAAGCTTTAAGAGAAAATAGTAAAGCACAATGTGCACCATCCCTTATTTCCCATGGTGACAATCGAAGGTCACTCCGATATAAAGGATGTGTGAAGAAGACACTTCAACACCTTCAACGCCAGCCCTGCAACAGGGCAAGCTAAAAATACTCACTGCTCTCCCCTGCTCCTTGGGGTTATCATACACGTACCAGAAAGCCATTTTGCGCTAGGCGAAAAACGAAGACCCAACGTTCCCTCCTGCGTATGGCTTCTAGGAAAAATAAACAGATTAAGCAGACTGAGCTTATGCCTACAATAGATTGACATTAGCGTCGTGTCCTTACATTGTGCGGTGCTATTTTAAGATGGTAGCTCATTGTGTTGAAAGGTAAAGGTATGAAAAGCTTGCTAGCAGGGCATGTTCGCTAATGGAATAAATTAATCGTCTTCAGATGCATTCATGGCCTTTTTTTCTAAATGAAGAACGTTTATGCTTCATTAGTTTGCTTTGGAAATTGAGATTCATGTCAGAAAAATTATTGTTTAGATGTATTATTAACATGTTACCAAAATCCTTGCAAACTACACCTTATGATATACTATACTGCAGCATTCCAACGCCATTCATTTAAGTATCAATTTGAAGTGACTGCTGGACGTATAATTGAACAAATCTATGCTCTGTCCTATGACAATTAATGGTCAATTTCCTGTGGCGAATTGAATGCTATGAGAAGAAGTTTGCCATCAAGGGCTCCGATGATTTGGAGCACGACACTTTTCCTCACTTAAAACTTCCGAATTTTCTGAAACTGACTAAGAGTATAAGAAAGGAGTACAAATGTCAAGGATCTTCAAAACTCAAGAGTCTAGCAGTCTATTAACATTCACGGTAGCTTTCAATATTTAAATGGCGGCAGCAAAAGGAGTGGAGAAGAGATGAACTTACTACACGGGGGGTCTCAGTCGATTCCCTTAGGGACACATACTCCACATACTCCCCAAGTTGTTGGCGGGCTTTCCATCAAAATGGAACCAACCTCAATTTAACACATAATTCATTTGAGGACCTCAAAAATCGCCAACGTTTCCAAAGCCATTGGTTCCGTCCAGATTATTTACTTTCTGATTCGATTGACTGATGAGTTCCCTACTTTCATTCTACTTGAAACCTCCAACATAATTGATCCTACACTTGTAAATTCATATGGACTCTAAAAATTAAATACTTTAAAGTGATTTAAAATCGCGAAATCTGAGTTTTTATGTGGATAGATTTTTATTTTATTCTTATAAATAAATATTGTGCGGAACGAAGGCCTTTAAGATAGCAAGTTATGGTATAACACTCGTCAACAATATCAGAATGTTTCAAACACGTTTCAAAGAATCGTATCATTGTTTTTGTGTAGATAATGGTTTGCTCTGAAAACATACACAACAATATATTTTACAATGCTTAAGAATCCTTTCAAGCCGCACCAAAGCCATATCAATCAAGCTCTCTTTCCAATCACCATTTTCCTCCAGTATCCAGCACAGGCCGAAAGTTGTTATATCGAATGTTTGTTTTCCGTAATGATCGATTGCAATGATAGAAAAGGCAAAGGTACGCTACTGTTGCACTTGACATGTGTACGGCGAATGTGAAGCTCGTCGGTATTATGCCAATTACGTCGATTCCAAATCCGTCTACCTCAACGCACCCTCAGCACAATCAGCAATTGTGGTGAACTATTCCAGACGAAGCAGCAGTCGCTGTCCAACATTGGCATTGGTTAGCAATTTTGAAGTTTTGATTCTGATCCTTCACCCCCTGTGGAACTCTGTTCATCGTCATGAAGTTCATCATTCACGTCGCCGAGTAACGAACCGTCGAAACCGACTATCTGAGTCTCTGTGTAGTATGGTAGGGTTGGCTAGTTGCAACCTTTCGATGCAAACAACAACTTTTCCACCAACACATTGCCATCAACAACGCCGCCAACGCTAACTTTCCCGACCGGGTCTTCCGGTGTGGAGAGTGTTTGGACGGTTTATAAAAAAAGGAGCGTTGCGATCGTTTCAAAACATCAAGCACACTGTCAAATGTGCAACAAAACAAGATTCATGGTACGATTTGACTATCAACCAGTTCCGGTACAGCGCTGGCCAAATGGCGCCCGAATAGTTGGGAAATTTGATGGAAAGTATCTTAACTTTGCCGACTTTCCCTACAGTCCGGTTCAACCCATCCAAACGAGACAGCAAAATGCTTGACGTACCAATCGTGGTCTACGCTAGACGCTAGAAGTACCGGCATCTGATACATGGTTTTAATTTGTGATCGCTTCCAGCATGGCGGGACCCGTGTGCTATAAAAACATTGTGCCGTGGCGGGTGTTGAAAAGCTTCAACTTTTCCCACCAACTGCTGCCGAACTTTTTCGGTGCCATTGAACGGTGAAACGGTGTACACATGTAGCACCGTCGGTATACCGTCTGAGCAAACAAAATTTAAATTGAATTTCGACGACCATCGCTGCTCCGGGCGCGTGGAGAAAAGCACCAGCAAGAAAGGTTTACAAGGAAGGCTAGGGAGAAAACCTTTGCCTCAAAGTTAGTTTGTCCGCCTCGAACAAATCGACACCGGGAGTGATGCTATTTTTGCTTCCACGTTTCCTTGCTTGCTTATTCATTCCGAGGGCTTAAGGGACAACTTAAAGTAGCTATTGCTGTCCAGGGAGGTGCTGTTTTCGAGGTTACACTTTAGTTTGACGGTTAATAAAAATAAAGTAGAATCGCTTTTTTTCTCCATTCATCGAATGTTCGTCCTTGAAAAAAAAGGACACATTTACTACCGCTGATTTCCTACTTCAGGTCCCTTCCGTTTGAACGCTTACTTTCAAGATTTCGCTTTTGATGGAGAGTTCACCTTCTGTGAGTGTATTTTTCTCTCTCTCGTGTAATCTACTTTATCGTTTCGTCCATCCCCTTTTTTGTGAGGTAATAAAATAAAGTGACAAACATTAATTTCTCACTCACCTGCGAAATTGCCAAGCACGAACGACACAAAGGAGCAAACTTTAAGCGCCTTATTGCCGTGAATCGTCCCTGCTGTGCTCGTCGATTCCCAGAAGGTTACGCTGGACGAAATCATTTGAAGTGCTTCAAAGGCGAATATTATCGATTCATTGAACTTTAAGCTTTTCACCGTTTCGCCACCTTAAAACTTCACCTCCACATGTTGCCCGGGTGTCATTTTGGTCCTGCCGATGTCGTTTCTAAATTGGACCAATTAACGCATTGGACAAATATGTTTGCACGAGTAAAGCCAACAGGGACCGAATCCTTGCTGCGAATACGGCACTGCGTTCACTAACGAACTCCGTGTCGAATGTCGTTGACGTGCGAATGGAACGTTGTTGGAACGGTGGCCAAATGAACGAAACGGTAGACTAGTGAATTAATTCAATCATGATAAATCACGAAATCTCACACGTACGCTACTGTGTGACGTTTCATTAGACAAACTCAAACGAAAAACAGTGTAAAGAGTGTTGATGGCAAATTTCTAAAGTCTGTTCTACAGTTTCAAAAATCAGCTGTGACAAATGGAAGCTATATGATGCTTTTTTTTAATTGGTTGAAAATAAATTAGCAAACGATAACAAAATTACGGTAAATCAACAGCATCACTGTCGATACGCACTTAGTTTAAATCTGCCTCATTGGCATTATCTTGAACTAACTTAAGAGTTCTTGAGCTAGATTATTTGGTCTCATTTTAATTGATTAGTTACCCTGACGAAGTTTACGAATTCAACATTACTGTATTTTCCCTTACACGGATCAAAGATCCTCATGAGCATCATTCTCCCAGAGTTCCAAAATATGTTACCGCTTTGGAAACAAAATATTGTGTGAATTTTTGAACATCCATGTCAGTGCAGTGGATGCTTTTGAATCGCATTAGATAATATTGTGTTCTAATACGGCCAGGCCGTCATACAAGAACAAAAAAAAAGATAAAATTGTGAACAACATTCCCTTCGTATAGTTCTGACAGTTCTGTAGTTGCTTTACACTTTGTGAATTATTTTCTTGTGTTTGATCACCAGTATTCCAATATTCCAATCTTTGATAACATTCGTCTTCCTCTTTGAATTTTAGAAATTGATTAATAAATATAATTATTTCTTATATTCGAGTACAATCACTCTTAAAAAGTTCTCTTATTCTAGAGTATTAATATAAAAACATTATAAAAATGTTTGTAAATTTTTAACCTCTCCCAAAATTGCCCAACTGCAGTAATACTGCAATTACTCTCCTGCAAGATTATGCGGATCATTGAAGAATTTTGGTATAACGCTTCTCCAGAAGTATTTGCACTTTTGTTCGCAACTACAATGTGGATACGGAAGGACGATAGAAACATTTGAGAACAGCAAAATGGTAGCTACTTCCACATTCCCCAAACGTTCATAAAATAAAAAAACATTGCAACATTGATCCTGGAATTCAGCCACTGTGTAACTCTCCCACTTATTCACTCACTCACCCTTACTGCGAAGGACACCACTCTAAGCAGAAACGGTCATTTTGCATGCAAACCACATTTAACACGACATTAAATGGCACTTTTACACGCATGGATACAAGTTTGCAACCTCACCCCCACCCCCCACCTCACGCATGCACACACGCACAGAACACTTTATATGTGTCGACATGGCGGATCCTTCCGACATCGTTTCATCCCCCACACCCGGCTTGCGCAAAAAGGCGTTAAACCCAATTGTACAAATTCCGAAAATAACCTTCGCAAAATCGATCTGCTTCGGGGGTGTAGGATGGGTGACTAAAATGGACACCAGCGCCTAACGGCTTGCCTGGATGCCTAATCCTGGTATAAGTGGGTTTTGTTTGCGAGAAGTACCATTTACGCTGAAAGCTAAATGGAGTGCCAAAATGAAAGGGGACTTTGTAAAGTAGATTGC
>KI423387.1:0-10430 GCA_000473375.1 Anopheles culicifacies
AGCCCAGAGTTCATGACTCATGACAGTGTCTCAATTTCGAACGAAGACCAGGTCAAATGACAGGAAAGATCAGCTACTGACAGCCGATCCTGTTACTCAGAATTGCCAAAATCTCAGTAACAAACACGAGTTGTGTTTACCGTTTCTGCTCCACAGCATCGGCAGTATGGACAATTTAGACAACATTACTCAAGCGTCGACCGGAAGCAGCAACTCGATGCCAGGAACGCCGGAAGATAACATCAATGTAGTGGTTCGAGTTCGTCCACTAAGCAACAAGGAGGCAAGACATGGTGATGATATGGTGGTACAGTTTCCTGGAAATGGCCAAATCTTGGTATGTTGAGATCTTAGAACTTAGAAGAAGTGGTGATAAGAATGATAAGCTTTACAACTCACTCTAGTGTGACGGCATTCCACTAAGCTCGGGTGCTGGCGGACAGAAGCCGAAGCTGTTTTCGTACAACGTTGTGTTCGAACCGGGCGCTACCCAAGATGACGTGCTGCAGTACTCCGGCATTAAACGATTGATCGAGATGGCGATCGAGGGGTTTAGCTGTACTGCGTTTTGCTATGGCCAGACAGGCTCAGGCAAAACGCACACCCTTACGGGACCGCCAGAGTTGGTAAGTCAAACGCAAAACATTCTTCAAACGAAGGTTTCAATACGCTTATTGTCGTTGCAGTTTTATCACAAACCGGACCCGGCACACGAGGATCATGGATTGGTTTTTCGCTCCTTTCTCTATTTGTTCAAACTGCTCCAGGAGCGCAAAGATACAAACTTTATCCTGAAGGCATCGTTCCTCGAGATCTACAACGAAAAGGTAAGTGGAGTGAATGTTGTATGTAGGAACGTTTGTTTGCACCGATCAGTGTACAATCGTAATCAATTTAAATTTTGTATCGATCCTTGCATGGCTTGCATTACTCGGTTGTGGCGTGATTTGCAACCATGCAATACGATGTACTTAATGGTGTTCCGCGTGACCACGTACACCATCGACATGTGCTTCAATGGACATTAAAATTTAAAATTTCATTTGCATTCGTTCAGTGGTGGTTTGCTTGCTAAAAGGGGGAAAGGCCACAGGAATTGGTGTGAATGGTCCGTAACGGACATGCTTTGTAGGAATTCTCGAGTAGGTATCGGATGGATGGTGGAATGTGACCGATTTTGCGGTACAAATTTAATTGAAATTATTGGAGTACATCAATTGATAGTTCCGCGGAATGAGCAGTCCTGCTAGTTGAAGCGCAATTTCACCTGCGCATGAAAGTGCTTAGATAATGCACAATTTGTGTTCCTGCAAACCGCAATCGCCAACAGAGCAAACAAGCAGCTTCGGCTCGGACGGTGCTGGGAAGTATAAAAAATGGAATGAATAATTGGATCCTTGCATGACACCAAAACACATACTGTCTATGCTCACCGTCGGCCCATTTACGGTGGCGCAATCTATATGCACCTCAATTTATACTACCGTTTGTACCGTGCCGCACTTTATCGCCGGGAATCGCTTTGCCGTCCCGATGGAGGAAACAGCGGTCAAACTGGCCTTGACTCTGTGGTTCATAATTCGAACGAGGTTCATAAATCGATCGCGCCCAGGGGTTTAGCAGAATGAATATAAAACGAAAGGATTTTCGCATCACATGTCGGTGCGAAGCGGTGCCTGATGGCATAGATAGGAAGCGATGGCAATTATCTTCACTGCCATGCTAACCTGTAAGCAGACCCTCGCAATGATTTATGCATGCTGGAAAATGATCGATTTTTCTGCGTTTCACCGTAACGGCGGCAAAGCTTTTAATTGAATTCCTTCAAGTGCAACTATCTTCGACGCCGTAAATCAATCGGTTGAAAATCCAAATTTTGAACTGTTCCGTTCCAGGTGATAGACTTGTTAAATCCCGGCACGGCACGAAAACCGCTCGCCGTTCGATGGTCCAAAAAGTCGCGTGGCTTCTTCGTGGAGAATCTGTTCACCGTCGACTGTGAGGAGCTGGACGATTTGCTAGCGGTCCTGGAGGAAGGTAAGGGGAAGAGCAGCAACGTTTGCTGACGCAAGAACACCTTCCACCGTCCGGTGTGGGTTGTGGAGGTCACGCTGGAATTGAACCTTGATTGAATTGTTTCTCGTGCTTCCCGCTCTTTCCGTCCCTTTGCAGGAATGCGAAATCGACACGTTGGTTCTCACCTGATGAATGATTATTCCTCCCGCAGTCACACGATCCTGACGGTGCACATCACCTCCGAGCAGCAGGCAGAAGGTGGTGTGTTCATATCCAAGCAGGGCAAAATTAACTTTGTCGATCTAGCAGGCAGCGAGATGACGAAGAAAACGCACAGCGAGGGCAAAACGCTGGAGGAGGCTAACAACATCAACAAGAGCCTGATGGTTTTGGGTGAGTACAAATGGACATTGGCCATGGAACCAATCGTTTCTATTGCACTCTACTTTCGTTAGGGTATTGTATTGCTTCGTTAAGTGACTCGAAGAAGCGCAGTGGACACATTCCGTATCGAGACAGCAAGCTAACCAAACTCCTGGCGGACAGTCTTGCAGGCAATGGAGTAACTTTGATGGTACGCAGAGAGGGATTGTGAATCTCCCAAAAAACAGTTCGCTTATACTACGACTATCGGTATATATTTACAGATCGCTTGCATTTCCCCGGCCCATTCGAATGTGACCGAAACGGTGAACACGCTGCGTTATGCGGCCCGTGCTAAACGTATCCGCACGAAACCAATCATAGTGATGGATCCACGGGAAGCTCTCATCTTGAGCTTGAAGCGCGAAATTGGTGCATTGCAGGTCGAAAACGAACATCTCAGAACGGCACTCAATCTCCAGACGGAAGCACAGGACATCAACAGTCAGGTGGATCTGCTGGAGCGTAGACCGGTACCGCGCACACCGCCCAAGGTAGATCTGGAAAAGCTAACCGATATGGAGGGCAACGAACTGAAGGAACTGGTGAAGGTGTACATCATGGAAAACCAGGCGCTACGGCAGGAGAACGCAGAGCTATACTCGACCAGGGAAATGATTATCCGAGATCAGGAGCTGGTGTGTCGGGAGAACGAGCGACTCCTCAAAAAGTTGGAGGATGTAAATTCGTGAGTGTTCGCAGAAGATCTCAAATCGTTTTCCGTTTTTGAGTAAGTCTGTTTTTGTCCATTCGATAGAGTTTGCTGCCGTTCTCCAATCATACCGGCTCGACCGACATTTTCGGCCGAAATGCTTAACTTATCTGCCGCGAGCGGTGATGTGGAAGTGTCGAATATTTGGCGCAACCCGCTCAGCTCTAGCGCCGATAGCATGAACCGTTACCGGAACGAATCTTTGGATGGACGTGTTTCGGCTAATGAGAATAAAATTCCAGAACTCCTACAAAAGGAACTGGACAAGCGTCGGATCGGTGACAGGTAGGAGTAGGTAAAAGCAGACATCATTCGAAGGTTTTACATGAAAGAAACGTTTAATTTCAGCATTACCACCATTGCTAACAACTTGAAACGCAACAATTCCTGGGACAACGCAAATCGTACGAATGGTACGGGACATGGCGTCAAATTGGCCTCCCGCAAAGGTTCGGCAGACAGTCGCCATTCGGATCCAAGTCAGGCACGGTCGAGTCAGACTAGGATTATTGAGTAAGTTGAATATTGTTTCGTTACCAGCGGCAAAGAATATTACTTGCAGCCCAGATGTTTGGAGCAGATATCCACGTACGCAAAATAGCAACTGTAGAATGGTTTCTTGAGTGATGATGCGCGTTTGGTGAACATTGACGATTGCCTTACTGTTTCTAATCGTAGACTCACGCAAATTCCCTATCAGACGGTCCGTTCCAGTGCTGCGTCTCAACTACCCTGGAGACGTTCAGCACAAAGAGCGGGAAGTGCTCAGAAACCAGCCACGCCAATGTTTGTCCGGAAGGAGAACAATCTGCTTGCTAAGAGCAAATCGACGGATGAAGGGCTTCTGCCATTGAGGCGGAATGTGTTTGGTAGTCTAGTATCGCTCGATGCTGAAAGCAACATTTCGGCCTTGTAAAGCAGGTAGCTAAGCGAACTGTTGTCGTTCGTAGATGCTCGCAATCCTCGTTGGGTTGCTTAACCACTGTACGTACGTAGCTGCCGGTAGATGCATGGTGCATGTACAATGTGATCGTCTGGTTGAAAGTTTGTCCGCTCTCAGCGAACTGTTGTGTACAATTTTTGTTAAAATATCTGATAAAAGCTTGATAGAATATACTTCTTGCACGTTTTCGCCTAGAATGCGTATGGAACGTAGCTGTAACAATCGTGTACAGAATATTTCCTCTTGGTTCTCTTTACAGCATGATCAGCTAAATGAATGAATCAATCAGGAACTGGAAAACTGCATCGGGAAGGAAAATCATGTGATAACGTACTGAAGCGCAGGGATTTAAAAGTATGGACACGGTGCAATTGCCGCCACATCAAAACAATGAAGTACATTCTACTTGGAATATGCCACTATTGAAGGTGGTAAAATAAATAATTAAGACACATAGTTCAAGCTGTTTATCCTGTATGATTGCTGTAAGAGAGAGAGGGTTTCCGAAAAAAAGTATATTTCTGCACATGGATCCAATGCTGACACCTATGCGAAGTTATCCGTTATTAACGGCCCTTTTAAACCACGATGTATTTTCACCACAGCTGTCAAACGGAACGGAAGAGCCGCCAGTGGTGAATAAAACGAAATACAGCCGGCTAAACAGGCGGCTGAATAGTTCGAAAACTGTAAACAAAAAATTATCAGCCGCCTTGTTGGCTGTCACTTTCGTCTTCAGCACCGAAGCCGCTTCTCTAGCCTTCGCCGATTGCAGTCAACGCCGTGAACTGAAGCTTGAATTTTGCACCTTTTCCTGTGTATTACTGTACCGAGTTGTACTCAATCAGCATCAAATCAGCTTGCTGACCACCGAGTGTTGGAGAGGTAGTAAAGTTTCTGCTAAAACGTGAACGTGCGTGTTGTGTCCTGCAAACAACCGATGTCGGACGATATTGCATCGATAGGTGTGAATGTAAAGTTGCAGTGTAAAATTGAACATAAGTAAGTGTTTCTCGGCAAAAGGGTCGCGAGTGTGAGTGATTCTATTGAGTCAACATTTTTCCTATCACGTTTCAATAGAACTGATGCATTCCAATTCGTTTGCATCTCACTGTTCCATCAGACAGGAAGGAGCGTTCTAGCATTCACAGATGGGGTTTCAATGCATATGCACTGTGTTTTTGTGTGTCTGTGAGTGCGCTTATGGGTAGGGAACAGGGAGGCTGGAATTTATGAACAGTGTCATTCTATTTTCTAACACGTAAATTATTACGCTGCCATATGGATGCCATTACCGGAATGTGAGTGTAGTGGAACTTGCAATCGAATGCAGGCTGATGCATCGGTTTCTTTATTGGAGATGATCTAGAAAAGGGAAGAAATGAACTGTGACGTTTAAACATGCTCGAATGATGCCGGCAGCAGCTTCAATCAAAGATAGCCATTGCTAATTTTCGGCTCAGTGTTGGCAGGGGGCATTTTCTCATGTACAAGTTAGGCCGGTGGGAGCAAAATGTTCGGAATCTATTAGAGGAGAAGTATGTTAGAGCGATTGAAGGTTAGAAATGTGTAGTGCCATAATGTGGGATTGAAACTCCCGAAAGACTAAATTAAAGTTACGAAAGGTTTATGATCGTATCGTGCAAGAGCAACGCGTAGTCTCTGAGCGGTGTTTTGCGATTTCGTGTGTGCATGCGTGTGTGTCAACTGCAGCCGCCGTCTGTATTTCTTGTACTGGCAAAACGGTTCGCAATACACCCATACTCGCACAGAGCTGCAAGAAGTTTCATGTTCAGTCGCTCCTCGCAGCGGATAGTTTTACTCGTGACGATTTCGGTGATGACGGCGTGTTTTAATGTACGGAATCGTTTTTCTCTTACATTTTCTTCGCAGCAATTGTAGCTAGAACTATCGATAGCAAGCACCGTACAAGGGTGAGATAGAAACGCTAGCTTCTTCGGTTGGTAGATTCGAGCGGTGGCGTGGAAACAATCCTCAGCTCACGAGTTTGGGTTGGCTAGGAAACGATTTGTAACCTCAATCATCGTTCGGCACGGGTGCAGAACAGGAAAAAGACGCTGAGCTTCTTCACCCGGCAGAGGCAGTAGGCGATAAAACGCGAAGAGGTGTACGCGGGTAGTTGGAAACCAAGGAGGGAAAGAAAGCATCTCCAGTCCTCGTCCTCCTCCGTCTTCGTCACGGACGCACCCGGTTTGGCTTAATGTCTAGTGGTGAGTTTCGTGACAGCTTCGTCGATCCCCCAGCCGCCAAAAAGCGGAAGCTGCCATCGCCGACGCCGTCGCTGACACAGCCGCCCGAGCAGCAGCACGAGCAGCCGCCGCATTCGTCATCGCCTGCGATAGAGCGCTCTGCACCATCATCGGCCGCAGCCGCTGCAGTAGTAGTAATGGCGACGTCCAATAACAATGGCTCCGCTCCCGTGCCGTCCGTGGAGAACAATTCCGGCGGTGGTGTTGCTGGCGCTGGCGCCCAGGAAATCGACGAGGGCCTGTACTCGCGCCAGCTGTACGTGCTTGGCCATGACGCGATGCGTCGAATGGCCCGTTCGGATGTGCTGATCTCCGGGCTGGGTGGATTGGGTGTCGAGGTAGCGAAGAACGTGATTCTCGGTGGAGTGAAATCTGTCACCCTGCATGACACGGCGGTTTGCACGGTCGGAGACCTGTCCTCGCAGTTCTACCTGACCGCGGACGATGTGGCCAAGGGACGGAACCGGGCGGAGGCAAGCTGCCAGCAGCTCTCCGAACTCAACCATTACGTACCGACGGTGGCGTACACGGGCGAGCTGACCGAGGAGTTCCTGCAGAAGTTCCGGGTCGTGGTACTGACGCTGACCTCGCCCGCTGAACAACGTCGGATTGCAGAGATTACTCATCGGCACAACATTGCCTTGATTGTGGCCGATACGCGCGGACTGTTTGCCCAGGTCTTCTGCGACTTTGGGGTCGACTTTACCGTGTACGACCAGAATGGGGCTAACACGAGCTCGGCCATGGTGGCCAGCATTACCAACGACGTCGAGAGTCTCGTTACGTGCGTCGATGAAACGCGCCACGGTTTCGAGGATGGTGATTATGTTACCTTCACGGAGGTAAGTATCCCCTTCAGTGGGGAGTGTATGTGTGTGTGTGTGACAACTGGAAGAGGAACGAAAGTGATTATATGTGTATGTGTGTATGTGCGTGTGTATTTCTGTGAGCAGAATGGGGGAGGCATGTATGATTTGTTCAAATTTTCGTGCAGAAACACGCACAAAACTATGCAAACTATGCATTGTGTAAGGTGCACGGTGCAAGTTCATAAAATTATCACATTGGATGGTTTTATAAAACCTTGCTCATCCATGGCTTCGAATACGCAATGACGTGAAATTGATTGCAGTGTGCGTGCGTGCGTGCGTGTATGCCTTCTCGTTGGCTGGGATGGTGAAATTTTGCCGAGGGAGGAAAATGAGCGCACTCTCGAAATGAATCTTTTCTCCGTGCCGTGGTCCGTGGTGTCTCCGTGCGTGTGTGCCCCTATCCAGGGGTGGCCGAAAACCGCGCGCGTATGTGTGTGCGTGTGAGCACGCTGTTGCTGTATGTGTGCATGTGTGTGTGAATGTTGTGCGAGTTTTCCTGCTATCTGGTCGTGCAAATGATTAAATGGTTGCGATTTCGGGGTTTTTTTATGGAACAGCAGAAAGATGTCATGAGTCATAATTGAAACTGTTTTCCGTGCCACTTTTGCTTTCTTCGAAACAATCAGTATGAAAATGTTGTAAAAACAAGATTAGATTGTTAACACGGACCCTTCCTCTTGATGTTGTTTGATGCATACGAATGATTGTACACTTGAGATATGTTGTTTGTAGCAGATGCACCTTCAATTGTGCATTTTCAGACCCTGTGCAATCAAAGCCCGATCTGTGCACCACGTTTTTACTACCGCCTTGTTTGTCTGCCAAGAGTATTGCTCTTTGTTGTTGAAATTTCCTTGTTTCACGCGTCGCCTCATCAACTGACATCATCGTCGTCATCATCATCATCATCATTATCGTCATTGCGTTGGCTCAACCGAGGCGTACACTTGTGTGAAAATGCTGCTTACGGCATGAGTCGGGTGGAGGATGCGTAACGTTTATTTTTTTCTTTCTTTTTGTAATCCTGTCTGTTGCAGATCGGTGTATTTAATTTTCTTTGTCCGATTCGGCTTTGTGCAGTCGGTCGGGGTGACCACACATAAATATGAGAGAAAAACGATATCGATCAATGTTGTTTTTTTGTGAAAGTAATGCGCTCGCACGAAGCATGGAATTTCATAGTCAAATTGTAAACAGCAAAGATAGATCGAGAATCGATCAAAAATTAATTAATGAGCAATCAATACTTTGTGTAAATGACTTAAAAGTTGTTAAAACATCGTTTACGTATCCAACTGACGTCGATATCGACCAATTTTGATATGTATCGACCCTAGCAACGGTAGGCAAAGTTTTGCTGCTATATTAGTGTGGTTGCTACACTGCGGTCTAATCGATCGTTTTTAGCTTACTTGACTTTATAAGCATTTCTTCGTCACCTCAGCACAGGAATATGACGATGGATTGTCGGGTTTTGATGGCTTAATCTAGCTTGGACTAAAATATTAATTTAATTGCCACGGTTCAGAGCGCATTAGGTGGCAAACAGCCACTAAATCGATTGATCGTGATGTATGGAATATACGTCACCGTTATGTTCCATTAGCGCAAGTTATTAGTAAATTCAATTAGGACTAATCGATATAATTGTTTACTTGACGGGTGGACCATTTTAATTCCTCTACACAAGCCGGTTGATGAGTCATAATCATTATTAAGATAGTGTTGTTCACAATGTATTAGTTTTATACAGTTATTGTGTTATTTATTTATTGTATAGTTTTCGTTTCGTTTTGGTTGTTGATTCGTGTGATATTTCGATTATGAAATCATTTTTATATTATAAATTTGTACGAAAACCTATCTCATA
The DNA here is from genome assembly GCA_000473375.1 of Anopheles culicifacies. Taxonomy (NCBI): domain Eukaryota; kingdom Metazoa; phylum Arthropoda; class Insecta; order Diptera; family Culicidae; genus Anopheles; species Anopheles culicifacies. The sequence continues at coordinate 9,107 of KI423387.1, forward strand.
TATACTTCTCTTCGTAGGTTGTTGGTATGACGGAGTTGAACGGTATGGCTCCGATGAAGATCAAGGTGCTTGGGCCATACACTTTCAGCATCGGTGACACGAGCAAGCTGAGTCCGTATTTGCGTGGCGGTATTGCAACGCAGGTGAAAATGTCCAAGCAGATGAGCTTCAAATCGTTGGCCGAAGCGGAAAATGCTCCCGAGTTCATTATGACCGATTTTGGGAAGTGGGATCATTCGACCAATACGCAGATTGCATTCACCGTGCTCGGTCGCTATCAGGAGCAGCATGGCCGTTTGCCCCGTCCCTGGAACTCAGCGGATGCAACGGAGTTCGTGGAAATGTGCCGCAAACGTGCGAAGGAGCTATCGATCGAGGAGCTGAACGAGACGATGTTGACCAAGTTCGCACAGGTTTGTGCGGGTGATTTGTGCCCGATGAACGGAGCGATTGGTGGCATTACTGCACAGGAAGTGATGAAGGCTTGCACGGGCAAATTCACCCCGATCTATCAGTACTTGTGCTACGATGCGATTGAGTGCCTGCAGGAGGCTGACCTAACGGAGGAAGAGTGCGCCCCGACTGGTTCACGTTATGATGGGCAAATAGCCGTGTTTGGCCGCAAGTTCCAGGATGTGCTGGGTCAGTTGAAGTACTTCATCGTCGGTGCGGGTGCAATCGGTTGTGAGCTGCTGAAGAACTTTGCCATGATCGGTGTAGCATCCAAGGGTGATGGAGAAATCATTGTGACCGATATGGATCTGATCGAAAAGAGCAACCTGAATCGTCAGTTCCTGTTCCGACCACGTGACGTACAGCAGCCGAAATCGCGCGTTGCCGCCCAGGCAGTGAAGCGTATGAACGGTGACATAAAGGTGACGTCGCATGAGAACCGTGTCGGACCGGAGACGGAGCGCTTCTACGATGATACGTTCTTTAACCGGTTGGATGGTGTTGCAAACGCCCTGGACAATATTGATGCACGTATCTACATGGATCGTCGCTGTGTGTACTACCGCAAGCCACTGTTGGAATCGGGAACGCTCGGTACTCTCGGCAACATTCAGGTAAGAACACGTACGTTTTAGGATGTAATGGATTCCGACCTGTCCCCCTATTAGATACCAAATAGACATATATTTTGGGCATCTCTAAAAGACAGGGAAAGAAAGATACGTTATTGATAAGGATTGTTTAATTCTTCAATTTTGTTTTGAACTAACGAATAGTGAAACACAACATAGTTTTGATAATACAGATAATTCAATGATACTGGTAGAAGAACAGACGTAAACAAACCTGTTTTCCATGGGATTCTGAATTT
>KI423387.1:17655-32580 GCA_000473375.1 Anopheles culicifacies
AAGCTCGAGTAGATCTCGACACACCACTCAGAGTGTTTCCAGAATTGTCTTGACTATGTTGCGTCTTCCAAAGTGAAATGAAGTTAATATTTGCCAAACTCAGAATTTTCTCAGAATACAACTCCACCGCCTTTCCAAATTCATCATTTTGATAATTTTGAACGGAATTCTTCATTTTTATCCAATATACTTACTCAGTTTTATGATCATTCGGATGAAGGTGGAGGTCTCTTATCACGATCATTCAGAATGAGGGATACATCAAATAATATCTTTCACACAATTATTTATATCTCTTTTCCTTCCAGCTGCTTTGCAGACCACTCTAATCTTCCCAACGACCGTCTAAGCTTGATATGTGAACCCTTTCCCTTATGTTCGAGCCACGGAATTAGCGTGCCTGGTCAATCTGTTGCTGATAAGCGCATAAAATGATGCATAAACTAATTTCCCTATCAGCCCAGGCAGTGCTGTGTGTGAGCGAACTCGGCTTATCTGAAATGTAAGGGTGCCATAAACATAAAGACATTGCGGCTACTACGGCACACCCTGGACTTTTTGCAAACGTTCCTGAATTCCGGTACCCTAATGAGAATGGCACACAACGGGGAATAGGGGAACGTTGTCAATAAAATCACAGCCACCAAAGCCTGCCTGAATCACCCAAACACTGACGCATATTTGAGTACGGCGGACAGGCGGGCTCGTGGTCGATATCGCACGATAAGACGAAAACTGGTCTAGATTGTGATCACATTCCGGGTGGTGTAGGACCTTGCGGACCTTGGAAAACGCCTTTGGCATGAAGTCTATGTCAGAGTTGTAACGAACGCTGAAGGTAGTACACCGTGTTAACGAAAAGACAATAAGCTGAAAATCAGTGTCCAAGAAGCGAGAAGATATTGCATCCAATACCAGTGGTGTGTTTATGTACGAATTCAAATTGGAGTTAATTAAATCAGTGATATCAGCGAAGTGAAGATTTGATCAATTACATTCGATACTATCTTATCTGCACATTGGTCAATGTGCCGTATCCTGCAGTACAAACCTGAGCTGATAATCGTATGCGCTGGGACGGGAAGTGACGTCATCAGAGCTGAGGATATTCCTCCTGTGTGGGGGTACATTTCGATACTGTGCTGTGGTTACTAGATTGATAAGCAATATGCAAACGTGCAAGAGGTACCAAAAACATTAAATCGCCATTCAGTAAACATAGCAACAGCCCGCCATTTTGGTCCAGTAACGGCCAAGCGTAAACAAAGCGTTTTCTGTCAAGAGTTCAACTGTGGGAAATTTCGTTTCGCTGTAGAATTCAGCGTGAAGCTGCACGGCTACACTAGCTGTCATCAAAGTAGCCATTCCAAGAACACCGGCAAGCATCGCAGTGACGCAGTGACGTGTGCCGTGAATTCTCGAGCTGAAACAGACGCGTGTTTGGTAGTTGAAATAAAACCGAGATTCAGGTGCTAGTGGAAGAAACGTGCTGGTCGTTTAGGAGTTCAGGAATACATACTACACACAAGAATGGAGAATCTACGCTGCAAACAATGCAACTGTTACCCTAACGGGGACGTATATCAGTGTGCTTCTAAAGAGCACTTTTATTGTTCTCCTTGCAAGGAAGGCAAGAATAAAGCGCTATGTGTGGTAAGTGTGAAATGTGATTCCAAATTTATTCTTGTGATGTGTTGCGGGTTTCAAACCTAAAGCTGAAACTGTGAAATAGAAGTTTTTCAAATTTTGTTTTGCTGTGGACACGCGAAAATAATCTACTAAGGCGCGTTACACCAAGATGGCGGATGTCTCATTGATGTTACTGCCACAGAACGAGTTGCTGGTTCGATAGCATTTGGTGCTTTTCCTGTAGATAATAGCTCAGGCTGATATGTTGTTAGTACACGCCCTAGCTAACCCTAGCTGATAAGCGTTCGTGACACGACAACCAAACCTACCGGAACATGCCCAACAGCAGCGATACCATTAGCATCTGGCCGATAACAGCATGCCGCCTGTCAATGATAATCAGTACTGTTGTTGTTGTTGTTGAAGTTGTTTACAGGGTGCTCTGATGGCTGTAAGATATTACGAAGCGTGCCAATCCTTTCTAAACTTCTCTGTTTGCAGTGCGGAGCGAAGCTGAGCGATGACAAGGTGCCGAACCCGATCGAAAAATTGCTCCATCAGGTATTGCATCCTTGTCGTTATGCGTCGAACGGCTGCACCTGGAAGTTTGTGCAGTCGGAGATGGATGCACACGCCATTGAGTGCCGGTACCGCCCGTACCGATGTGTAACGCAATCGCTCAACGTTGTACGGTAAGATTCAGTCCAACTCCAAATAACTGTATGAAGTAGGATTGATGTTTGGGTCCTATTTTTTGTAGATGCGGTTGGCAAGGTTTACAGTACCAGATCGAGGATCATCTGGCCAACAGTCACAAGGAGCTTGGATCGGTGTTTCGCTTCCGTGAGACGACCTCACTGGTGTTTAAGGAACAAATGTCACTTGGTGGACTGAAGCTAGTGGACGCATTCAGCAAGCGCTTTCTGTTCTACTACTTCTCGGACATTGCGAACAGGAAGCTATCCTTCATGATGATTTACTTCGGACGTCGGGAGGAAGCGAACCAGTATTGTTACGAGCTGGAGATACGTGCCGCACCCTACCCTACGAAGGACTCTGCCGAGGATGGCGAACCTGACAAACCCACAGCGTTTGCACGGAGCGTGAAGTTTATCGAGCGTTGCTGTTCGGATTCAGAGAATCTGATACAAATACTAACGCAGGAACGATGCGTTACGCTTTCCCACCGTCATGTGGTTAATTATCTGCATGGGGAAAATCTAAACATTGCGTTTAAGATACGCAAGGTCGATGGGGCACGTGAAAAAAAGGTATCGACCAGTAGCGTACCCACCGGTGAAGAATCTTCCCAGAAAAATGTGGTAGCTGTGGTACCTACGAAGACAAAACCGAGACCACCACCGTTTGTCTTTGCAAACAAGGGCAAATTGGCTGGCTGCGGCAAGCGTTCCAGTTCGTCTTCAAGTTCGAGCTCCAACGCGAGCAGCAGCTCTAGTTCGTCTTCATCCTCTAACAAGCCATCGAACAATGCTGGCCCGAGTGCCACTGTACCTTCACCCTCGCGCACTCCATCCAACGCTTCGACGATCGCCGTCTGTTCGAACAGAAACTGTGCCGATGGGTTGACAACGTCCATCGACCGTTGCTCACTGTCGTCCATCAATCGTGTTACTACACCGTTAACACCGTTCGAAAAGCCGGAGCAGTGTCCATTGTTGACACCTTCGATCAATAAACACGACGTGGTACGCAACCAAACTGTCGCCGAAAAAAAGCGAGCTATTCATCGGCTTATGAAACCATCCTGCAAGGCGAAAAAATAATGGACAAGAACCGCTTTTTGCTTCATCCAACTGCATCTTGCGTTACGTCTTCTTTGTTGTTTTTGTCGCTTCTCTCACCAGCTTTTGAACAAACGTTTTTGTTTGTGTTGTCCTTGTTAGTTACTACCATGAAGGCAATCTGTTCCGAATAGCTCATTTCCAATTTTTGCCTTCTTCATTTCAGTCTCCAACGTGGGCAATTTCACAGACGACAACGACCGGCTTTGCTTACCACACCAGCACCGAGTATCATCGGAAAGTGTACGGACATGTACCGTACCCCATCGCTCACCATTACCCACCGGGTGAGTGTACAACTACAGCTGCCGTTTGTCAAAGGTATACACAACCGTACAAGGTAAAAGACGATCGACCTTATCTAATGAAGCATCCGACAAACTGTCTATATAAACCGCAAGCGAAATGGCTGACCGGTACAGGGAAAGGTGATTGGAGTGCGTAAGCCCTTTCAGCAAACTATACTTCCTTTGTACAATCATACATTATTGCTAATAAAATTACTTACACTTAAACAAAACCTCATAAATAGAATTTCTCAACGGTTTTCTCCCTTTGGGGGACTCCACTTGCATTCGTTCGTTTGGATTGATTTATTTTCGTGCTGCATAAGTTTGCTTTATTTTTTTGCTGTATGTCATTTCCGATTCCAGCACACACTAATTAGCTTTATTGCGCTATTACATTTTATATTATAGTATGATTTTATACCAAGCACATTCCAGCTTGAATTTGCTCGCGTATAGCTTACGTCACTATGCTAGAGGATCACGTTTTATTGTTGCTACCGGCAGACCATAGTGTAAACATAGAATAGCAAAGCACCCAGATCCCGCCTACGGGAGCCGATCTAAACTTAGGAAGAATCTTTAGGAAATTTCGCTAAGGAGAAGCGTATAAGGACCCGATAGTGGAAACTACCTAGTTGGGAGAGGTCACACGGAGGACCGGAAATTCCCACTAGACGTCTTTTTTGGCTTGAAATGTACGCACACAAAGATAAAAAAGGTTCTTCACGTCTAGTGGGAATCTCCGGTCCTCCGTGTGATCTCTCCCGTTGTCGCCCGCCAGGTTTCCATATCCGTGTACTGACAGTAGCGTGCAGTTGTAGCGTTCCTGGGTTTGGGTGTCGGGAACGTTAAATACCGGACCGATTCCAACAGACCCAAATGTGCAAACTTTGTTCGCGTGATGTTCGGTGTTCGAGACTCCGATCGACGGAACGGTACATTCTGAAAGATAAAATACGCAGAATACGGAAAATGGTGGTTCACGACCCTTCACGTCTTAGGTGTACCGTGTGAAGACATATGACAACGCTAGCGTTATGAGTAACAGCAGTATCCTCCGATCGTCGCCATTGGTGGTAAGGCTGGCTGCCGCTCGATTCGTACCGATCGCGGCCTTCTGCACCACCGTTGGCTCATTGCTGGACGATTCAATGTCCACGTCCAGGTCGTTCAGTACCTGCCGTTCGTGCCGGCACTTCATCCATCGCGCTGCAGATGACTTCTGGTACTCGTGTGCAATGCTCATCCGCATATCGTTAAAGCGCCAGTAGCCAAGACCCTTGAAGAAATAGGTCTTGCCATCGCGGTACTGGAACGCGGCATCGATGTTATATCCAATACCCTTCCACATGGACATGTCGCGCGGATAGTCTAACTCTACTCGATTCGTATCCTCGTCGAATCTGAAAGTGGGAGAGAGTTATGAGCGGTTGTTGCTAAATGTAGACTACTCCAGCCAAACCTACCTCCAATAGAGTCGTCCGCTGTACAGATAGGTCCGATTGTTGTGACTCCACACAAGCGCTGCATCGATCCGTTCGATGCTATCTGGCAATCCAAGATTGGTCAACGGTTTCGGGTATCCTGGTTCCAGATATTGTGAATTGAACACAAAATATTGCTTGCCTGTTGAAAAGATGGCAGCGATTTACCGAAGGCTCCTGGGAGTTGCTACAAGTTCTACGAGAATTACTTACCGATGAAGAAAATAATCTTCTGATGCTTGTTCTCGTACACCGTATCGATACGCTCAAAGTCTGGCGGTAGGCCGAAGAACATCCGGTGAATCTCAAACGGACTCGGGCGGTGTAGATCGTTCTCGTTCATCCGCCACAGCCAGCGATCCTTGAAGATGAACAGCTCGTTGCGGATCAGCGTGATCGCATCGAAGCTTGTATTGCACGGATTCGGATGGACTGCTACGGGCCGATGGTAGTGCGGTCGCCTAGTGGTGGTAGTTGTAGTCGTCGTCGTCGTCGTCGTTGTTGGCCGGTGGTATGGTTTATGATGAGGTCGATGGCGTGCCGTGGTCGTCACCGTCGTAGGATGGTGCCGATGGTGACTCCGTTCGGTTGTTGTGGTTACAGTCGTCTTAGCTCGTGTCGTGTAGGGTCTACCACCATTCGGATACAGTCCCTCCCATGGATGGCCGGTAGTGTTCTTGACGGGATAGTACGGACGCGTTGTTGGGCGTGATGGCGGCGCTGGAGTGGTTGTCGTCGACGTTGTCGTTGTGCTGGGCGTGTGACGTTCCGGATTCTTACCGTAGATCTTCTTCCGCGGACCGTAGATCGATTCGATGCCGAGTCGATCGTCCTCCGGGATGGTGTCCTTCCCACGGTACGAAATGTGATGCCACGGAAACATGATCGCATCCTGTTGCGATGAGTGTCCAAGTCCTAGCGAATGGCCAAACTCGTGTACCGCCACATCGAAAAGCCGTGTGCCTGCATGGAGTGGATTTTCAAACAGATCGTTTATTTGCAGGCCTTCCACCACAGGTGTCAAAGTGTCCAGCACACTTACCTTCGGCATCGAGCGGTTCATTTAGCAGCCAATGCTCGTCGGCATCGAAATGCGCATCACCACCAATGCCGGTGCCGGGATAGAATGCGTGGGCTAGAATCTTGCCCCTTCCATCAAAGTTGTAACCGTCGCCGTGGAATTTACGTGCAAACAGTACCTGTATGTCTGCATCGGTACTGTACACCTCGCGGAAGTTGATATTGGCGTGCTGCGACCAGAGATCCAACGCTTCGTGCAGTATCCTTCGGACCTGTCCCGCATCCAGCTCAGACATGGTTTGATTCACCAAACTGTGGAGAAGAAGAACCGAAATAGGAAGTTGATGTTAGTACTGTTACACCAATAGATCGTTTACCACATAAAACTCGTCTTTTCATGTCGGAAAGCGCCATCTGTCGCTTAGTTCCTGTCTCACATCTTCACATCTCTTTATCCGAGACAATTTTTAATTTTATTTTTCATAAAATTCATTTCAGGATACAAATTATACTTAAGCGAGTGGAAGGTATGGGATCCAACACCACTGTGGGAGTCATCCACATCCCGGACTCCAAAGTGCAGTTAATGAAATTATAAATGAAGTTCCGTTTTCTTTGCCGCTCACCGTGAAAAAGCAAGTGTAAGAATGCGAACGTTCGAAATTGACTTCCGGGGCGCACACACACACACACACACACACGACTAGGACAGTGTTGTGCCACGTTGGTGCGAAGATAAATATGCAACGTGGTACGGTGCTTCGTCCCAGGATACGGGTATGGAGGTGATGCAAAAATTCACTTTGCCTGTCATTAGTGTCGGAACGGTTGGATTGGACCACGACAGGGCGGATGTTGCTGTACCGGAAGCAGCAAGAGGAACCGTTGACGTGTGACGTGGGATGGCATGAGTGAGTGAGTGTACTGACGGTGGCGGTCATGCCAAATCCTCGCATGATGGATGGGCTGCGAACGAGTACGGGACCGTTTCGTTGCACGCGGACGAGCTTGAACGTAATTTTCCTTGACGTTAAACTTTCATCAACGTTCCTAATTTCCGTTTGGTCATACACTTTTTTTTCTCTCTTCTCCATCTTTGCAGGTGAGTTGACAGACAGAATTGGAAGGAGTAAACGGTAACAGCTGGTAGGCACGTCCCCATTACCGAGTAGAGCGCAGCCCGGTGTGTATATCTAGTATCCTCTCGAGGACATTCACTCTTTCACGTAGTACCGGTTTAGAGTACCGACCATGAATAGTGACAGTGTTGTAGCTAAATTGGTCGCGGGAATTTGCAGAAGGTCACTCAAAAGCAGGAGTTTTTTTTTGTAATTGAAAATTAACAACATTATTATACTCATTTATATTCACACACACACACGCTTGGCTCACAGTCCCCGAGGAGAATGAAAAGGACTAACGGAGAAATCGCTTCCAACATATTATTCTTTCATATAAATCGCTTTAAACTAAGAGCGCTTAAACGGTCTGATCCGTTCAGACTTCTTCAGAGTCCAATTTACTGACGCACCGAAATGCAATTAGTGTGTGTGTGTGCTGCTGCTGCTGTACTTGTATGCGTGCTTTGGCAAAAATCGTTTCATTTCCGCTACAAATTGGATCTCCACATCGTACGGAGGTAGTGGTACGAATTCCAGTGCTAACCAGGAAATTGGATAACGTCGTAAAACCTTGGATCTAATCTCAGTCCACGTGTCGTGTCTACGTTTATAAAATGGCGTCCAAGAATTAACACCTTGCGTGTGTGGCGTGGTGAAGGAAGTTTAGTAAACGAATTTTGGACGAAAAAAAAAACAGGATGTCTGGAAAGCTTCCAATATCGCAATGCGTTCTCTGTCCCATAGTCTATCGACTCCCACCCCAGCCAAGCTATGAAGAACAACGAGCAAGCTCTGTAACCGGCGAGATAGAGTTTTGCAGTATTTTAATTCAGTAAATTTTAATTACATTCATTTATGACGTGTATCATGTCGTCCGCGTCGTCCCAAATGCCGGGTATGTTTGTTGACATGGCTGCTGTCTGGTTCGGTCTCTCTAGCTTTACCCCGTGCGCAGTGTTACGTACGGATGACGATTTTCCGACGAACTTTTGTCCCGTTCATTACTACTCACCACCCGGGATGATAAATACTCCACGTGCACGTGTGTGGAGTCAGGGACGAGCCAGGGATGCTGTACAAAGTTCCCATCATCATTGTCATCGTCCTGTCTCTCCTGAGGATCGACCGGATGGGAATGTGAAACACGGCACACCATTGTTTGCGGCACGGAGATGAAGTGCAAATTGGGAGTGTGTGGCTGGCTATGATATGGGGACATCATAGTTGAAACGTACAAAAAACTAGAGAAGCAACAAAAAATGTGTGGACCGAAGGGGATGCTGGTGAGGTGAAAGTTTGAACCTGCCCCCGGTCCCATATCATATCGTCGACACCATTTGCATGTTTATCGAAAACTGTACGCGCGTCTGAACGGTACCGCCCCGTCTGTGTGTTGAGAGGAGGCTCAAGGCTGTGGGTTGACTTTTGTACGTCAATGTAAGCCGGTTGCAAACCGTGATCCATCCCATCTAACGCTGTTGGTGCCTCCTGAATGCTCACTAAAACTTTCCCAATTCGATCACTGCGGCGTGTGTGTGTGTGTGTCTGCGGTGGTGCTTTTCATCACAACCAATGGCAGAAGTTTTGTTTAGACGGCTACCACCAATCCCTTTCAACTCCCTGCTGTAGGAGTTTTGCTTTGGCTTTGCTCCATAATTTCGTGATAAACGATTATGAGTGCGAATGCTGGCCCTTTCTGGCTGGACTGCGTTCATTTGCATAAGCTTTTGCGTTTTAAGCTGGTGGTTTCATTTAGCTGATGACTTGTTGAATGTGTGAGCTGGTGGTTTTGTTGTATTTTTGATGACGGATTTAACCGTCAAACCGTTATCTAATCAATAATAATTAAAATTGTTATACAATCCCTCTTTTGCGGGTTTGTGTCTTGGATGTGAGGTGCGCCTGAATGTATGCACAATGAATGTATCAAACGAACGATGATGGAAATTACCTCTCTACAATTGCATACTTTCAGGATGAAATAACACGTAAAAAATGGAGTACAAAACACGGCTGTAGACCCGGAATAAGGAAGGAAACAGCTTGATGAGATGTTGATTTACTATGCCTTTCGGTCGTTTTGCGTTCTTCTCGTGCAAACGTTCCTTTGGGTGTGTGTGGAATTCGGTACAAATTGAGCCCCTTTGTGCCATCGGAACGATAAGCTTAGCTGTGCTAGGTTTGCAAACGGTGCGTGTGAATTGTTTGCCGTTGCAATGTTGCACACGTTCTCCAAGGGGAGGACCTTTTTTCCATACACAAGCGACAAGCGAAGCTGGGCGTAACGACTGAACGGAAAACAGTGATAACATTCCATATTCCGCCCGTTGATGGTGAGCTGGAACGCTGTCTGGCGTACGTTGTAAGGTTACTGCTTCTGTCACGTGAACGTTCACTTTTCGACCAATTCCACACCGGTGACGCATATTGGAAATGGCAATGCGATAAATGGATTTGTTTCCCCCCCTTTCCCGGGTTCCGTATTTTTCTTTTCATGTCGCAACAATTTCGATGCATTCTGAAGCTATCATTACAGTCTCACTGCATTCGGTTCGCGAAAGGTGGTAAAGAAAGAAAAACCAACACGAGTGTGTTCATATCGGAGAAAGCTTACGCCACACACGGTTGATCTTTACGTATGGTTCAGTGTGTAACGAGAGAAGCTTCCATGGAAAATGTACGCCTTCCTTTGACACAAACAGTTCCGAGTAATGTGTGAGCTTGTGCTCTGTGGCAAAGGTTGTGGAAACATTTTGTTTGCATATTTAATCATCCAAACGATTACTCCTGAATTTGGAAGTTAAGCTTCGATGAATTAAAGTTTATTTGAATTTTAAAATTAGGTTTAAAATTGGAAAAAACACGCTTGGTTTTAAGAAAATGATCACGAGAGCAGTAAAACGCCTAAAGATATGCAATATGGTGTATTATTCATCAGTCTTCGGTTATACGCCAGAAAGTATGCAATTTGTGAGTAGTCTTACTGCTTTCAAAAACAAATAGAACTAGCCTAACGGATTTTAGGGCAACAAATTGCATTTTTCATCAAATTCCATTTTCTTTCACTCTTTCGCAGTACACTCTCACAGCACGACATTCATAAACTTTTGCAAGCTTTATGGTGTCTTCCTTCGGTTCATCGGCCGGTAATTCAACAACCGACAACTTCGATTTATGAAGGTTTATCCGAGCAAAATTTCAATAATTGACTCCAGTTACGACCAATAGCGTTGGGCGAAATCAACCAAAAATGACTACAAAACACACACGGACATTTATATATGTATAGCGAATAACAAGTACTCATATTTCCATTCATGAGCTCAGCGGCCGTGTTTCGGAAAGTAAGGTTATGTTAGCGTGTCACAACAAGCGTTGTGTTGTTTCGTACTTCGATTCCGATTCACAAGCCGGTGGAACCGCTCTTGCTGTTTGTTGGCCACAGTTTTGCAATGGGTGAATTTGAATTTATTGACTTTACTGCAAAATTATACGAATTATGCATGCAATGGCCATAAAAGACTATGGGCAAATTCTGTACCCCAGACAGCGGAAAGGGGTTTTGGTTTCTTGGTTAGCTCTATCTTTCTCTCTTGCTCTCTCTCTCTCGCTCTCTTTCTCTCTTTTACACCAAAACAGCTTCCGTATTGTTCATCCTTACCGTTTCGGAGTTCTTTTTCTTTCGATAGAGTCCTAGCACTGTCCTCTAGACAAATAAAACCTAACGACATTCCGTACTCGTTCCGTACTCCTCAACGTAGCTTCGACGTGGAAACGAATGGGCTTGGATGTTTGTCTGCACGCTCGAAAGCACACAAAAAACAAACAGGACACATTTGTTGGCAATTTGTTAAATATATTTCCGTCCGCCCGGTTGCTGTTGGTCGATCGTTTTTCGTCTCGTGATTGTGTGTCTCGGCTGTCGGGGGGAAGGCTCCAACTTTTCAAAGATTTTGTTCCCCAGTGGTGGTGGTCCCCTCGCAAATGGGAAATCTCGAGCGAACATTGCCAAGGAGGGTGCCCCTGGACGGTAACTCTTTCCGCTTTTGAGAACGAGCGAGAGTTTGAGGTCCATTTGGTCAAGTCTTATCGCTTCTGTCGCATCTCCGGTTTTGCAATGGGACGCAAAAAGAGACAATCCAAAAGTGGCAAAAGTTAATGGTCTTGAAGAAGTAAAGAAAAAAGCAATGGGGGACATTGTGCCGACATGCCGAAAGCCGCCAAAAGAGTTGTGGCGTTGATAGGCGACGAGATTGGCAATACATTTTTGTGAATTCGCTCGCAATGCTGTGCCACCCGTTTGGCCACTCGCTTCGGAGCCTCCCGCGCCTCGTGGGTTATTAGAATCAAGTGAGAGTGCAATAATAAGATAAATTTCTTTCCCGCTTGTGTCGAGACTAATTTAATATCTTTCGGTCGTTTCGCCACCGAAAATGGCCACGATCATCAATCAGCCAGCCCGTCATTGGTTTTTAAGGGTAAGAGGGAATGGTGGGTTGGAAGTTGTGGCTAAAATGAGGGTGTAAAAACTCATCCTTGTCTGTGTGGCCGCTTGGCTAGCTACTCCGGCTCAAACAAAAAACAAAAAAAAGGTACAAAAATCCCTTTTTAAAAGTCCATCCTCCACACAAAGGAACTGGCGTGGAACTTACTCTTGCTTAATTTTCCTCAGAACAGAAGGGCTCCTTGGGCAGAAGGGCGGTGTGGGTTTAGATTAAAACTTAACCTCATCTCAGACGCTTTCCACCGTGTTTGTTAAGCATTTCCGTTCCGCGCGGGTGTAAATAGACGTGTCGGAAAGCAGGATGAGAGTGCATTTCGTTTTTTCTTTCTGCATTCTGTGCACCGATCAGCTATTGTGCAATCGTCCGCAAGGTGGTGCAATTTGCCTCGCACAAAACAAATTGAAGTTGGTAGAGAGGAGAAACCACTTTAATGTAATCAGTCGATCGACACCATTGGTTTTCCCGTTTGTGGCAGGAAGTGTACATCGAGCGCTGAGAGGAAATCGATTTCATTCTTTCGGTTTGGGTTGATGGGAGGGCAATTTTAATTTTCCCATTTTCTGACCAATGGTTGTATTAAGTTGAAAGTATAATATTCAAAGAGAATTGTAGTATTTTTTTGTTAAATTAGATAAGTAATATTGGTAAAAGAATCGAGCTCGGTTCCCTTTTGGGAATATTAGAACAGCACTGGATGAAAAACGCCAAAAAGTATGCAACACGCAATACATGTCGATTCGCTCAGACCATAAAGTTCACACCTGATAACACAACACAGAGCTGTGTTTTTAAACCGATTTTCTACTTCCAATTTCACTTCTTATCAAACCCCCGAAAACGTTCAATACAGCTCCCAGTTCTATCAGGTAGGTTATTAGTGGAAATTGCATCGTCGAATAAGATGGCCAATTGGGAGGGGAAAAACGAAAAAAATCCATCCTGTGGCCACAGAATGGAGCGGTGAAGTGATTGCACTTTTATTTCACCACTCTCCAACACGTGGCATTGCACCCCTATCTCCCTATTCACCTCGCAATACTTTTAACGGATCAAGTTAGCCGTTCTTTTCTTCGTTTTGTTGTGGCGAAAATATACATCGAGCTTTGTCGGTTGACGTCGTGTATCTAAGGAAAATTGTTTGCTTCACTCTAGTAGCCAACGACGGTGTACCGTGTACCGAGTTTACGTGCGAAGAAGATTGGCATTGTGCATTGCTGTTATCGAACCTGCGGTGGAACGAATTGGTTTGATTATCTACGCCGTGGACGCGCATCCAGGAAATCCTTACCAGAGAAGAGTGCATCCGACTGGGGTTAAAAACAATAAAAATAGATGAGATGGAGAATGAATGAGCCACGAAAAACGAAAGAACGCTAACGGAATGAAACGCTGATGTAACTGGTAAGATTATTGGTCATTATCAAAGTGGGTACTACTGTCGGGGGGAGAAGACACCAACAAACCCACGGCACTAAACCCTGGTCGATTAATTTTTTGTTTTGTTTCGTCTTGTTTTTAGCCGTAGCACTTCTACAGGATGAATCCTGGTTTGGAGGTCCAGCATAACGTTTCCGGTGTTATTTGAAGGTAGGTGTACGGTATGTGAATCTCCGACGTTGATTGGATTCATTTGGGGAAGGTTTTTAGTCTGAGATGTTTTTTGCAAAGAGTACTTAGATTGGCAGGAAGTTTTTACCATGCTATGAAGGGTTGGTGATAATTCCCGCGAGATTTTGATGGCAGAAAAAGAATTCATGGAAGGCGTTCTCGCATGGAATTGCTTTAAAGTGAATTTGGCTTGTTTTCAACAAAATATTGATTTAAATTGTTGTTAACTAATAATCACATTCAAATTGCATAACTTCAGGCGCTAAAGATTAACGTTGCTAGCACTTTTTGTAGACGGTGCAACTTCTGGGAGATGTAATTTGTTTTTTAAAAAGATTTTTAATTACATTAATTGGAAAATAAGGTGACTGAAGAATCACTTTACAGCTAGACTAAATAATATGCTCGCTTTTGAGCTGAGAGATGGTGTCATATACACCCAACCGAGATGTGAGATATGACGCTTGCTTTCCGGTGAGATTTTTGCTATCTACCAAATGATGTTCAACAACAACAAAAAACTCAATTTGTGGTGCTTTTGAGTAGGAAAGAGACAGCTCAACAACAGGAAACCAGTGCAGAGTGTTCTGTAACACGCAACAACGATGGCAGTAATATGGAGGAACTTGCAAGAAGTTGGCGCGAAAAAAAACCCTCCAACCAACCGTGCAACGATGTTTAGCTGTAGCTGTTGTGTTCTTTTTTGTTATTCAATCACTTGAACAGCAAACACTGACGATGACGCTTCCGTTATCGATTACCCGAACGAGCACTAGCAGTCCCCCATGCTGTGGGGGAGACCTGTGCTGAGAGTGACAGGTAAGGAAACGTCTGCTGAAACGTTCCAATGGGTACCATTTCGCTGGCAGAGCATCGTAAAGTGTTTCGCGCACGGCAACTTTCACCGACCAAGCACCGGAAGAGGTTTCCCATGTTGTTTGTGTGTTTCAATGCGTCTCTATCACCTGTGTCTGTGTACGTGTGGTATCGAACGCATCCTTCCTTTACGAAACCATTTTCTTCGTAAGGAAAATGAACCTTACCTTTCCTGCTGGGGGAGTCATGGTCGGTGTCCGTATCGAACACTCGTTGCTCGTTTGCTTGTTTGATTTTATTTAATCCACCCAGCAATGGGAAAGCATTTTGCTGCAAATCCACCTGTACATAACTGTGCTCCAAGCTGGGACCGGATCGATTGAAGGGAAGGTATACTTTGTCTCCAAACTGCGAAGGGAGGAGTTTCTACCCAAATCCACCCTTAAACTCTTTCGTTTGCATTACCGTTTGTGGTTTAGCAAGCACAGGTGTGCATCAACCCGTGGTCGCTTCCGACTTCCAGGGACGTGTGTGTGTGTGTGTGTCCTGTGATGCGCAAAGTTTTAGCGAAAATTGGAAATTGAATGTTTTATGCGAGATTGAGTAAGTGGCTCGAGGGAATCCAGGGATCGAAACAGAATGTCCTTTGT